>CM076583.1:349588104-349674668 GCA_034641835.2 Pinus albicaulis | reverse complement strand
AAACGATCATTTCACCTGAAAAATCCTGTTTCTGCACAAAAACTCAAAACATTACACATACATGTTTAAGATAAGTAAAAATGCTTTCAAAAAATACCCTTTTAAAGTGAAAAATAAATTAAAAATTCATTCATTCGAAAAAACTTATAAAAAGGACTTTTTCTATTTCATTTTTACCGTTCAGTTGCAGAGTGAAAAGTAAAAAGCTCTTGGATAAAAAAGTTCCCGTGAAGATTCTGGAAAATTCAACCGTTGGAATCGAAAATCATCAGCCCCAGGTAATCCACGACCTCCTTACCTTGTTTTTCATCCGTTTGAAATTCATTTTTAGGCTTTAGTTTGATTTTTTTTAGGGCAAAAAATGGTTAGAAAATGCGCCCGCGGGGTCCGCAGGTGGGACACAGGTTACCTGCGGAGCCCGATTTTTTCTTAACGGGAAAAAATCGTGGGTACCGCACCCAGCATTCAACCCGCGTGCGGAGCTACGCTCTGTTTACAAAGAGCGGGTGCGGTACCCGCGCGGTCACTTTTAAAACACGGTTTTCTCAATTTTCTGCCAAAAATTTTCAAATGAAATCATTCTAACTTGCCTTATTTTTTGTTGCAGGATTAACAAGATGCTTATTTGGCGAGAAAGGGAGCATGAGGAAGTGGATGAAGCTGCAATACTTCATTTTCCCACACAAAGGGCATTAAAAGCATGCGGCTTATACAAATTTTGGGCCATCTCTGGCATGAGGGCACAAGTGGAACTCTTAACATGGTTGGTAGACAGATGGCATGTGGAGGACCAGTGTTTCTTCATTGGTGGCCACCGGCTCGAAATTGAGCTGGAGGATGTATATTTTTTGACTGGTTTGTCCAAGAGGGGCGAACATGTATCCTTGTTTGGGACTAGGCCAGGTGGCCAGACTGTCGCTAGTCTTCAACTCGAATTTTGCAATGATCAGGCAAATCCTCGGGACAAACAGATTGACATAAAACATATCATCCGTCCTGAACTGAAAGTTATAGCATTCACTGTTACCAAACTATGTGGGAGCGTCGCGCTTCATGTAGCTACTGGTTCCCAAATGCGTGTTGCAGTGGACTGTTTTCGCGGCACCATCTTCAACTGGTGCGAAGCCGTGTTGGCCAATATAAAAGGCCAACTTACCAGAGCAAAAACCGGGAAACTAAAAAACTTTGGATATGGATCCATCGTCGTTTCTTTTGCTTTGGAGAGGATCCCCCTATTAGCTCCACAAACTATTGTCGTTGGTACCGGTCGACCTCGAGAACCAAGAATGGTTCGTTGGTCCGCGCTGATGGCCCGTCATGCTATTGAGGGCACTGAGATTGTACGATTCCCTTCTTCATATTTTCGTTGGCTGGATCGCCAACTTTTTGTTATAGAGGATTTTCCGTATGCCGGGATGGATTTCCGCGGTGATAGAGAGATGTCTCTCCCGGCAGGGGAACAGTGGGATGATTCAGGTAAAATTATTTTTCAACATTTGCTAAGTGCTAATTTTTTTTTTAAATTTTTTATCGTCTTAGAAAACTAATAACCAAAAGTTTTTTAATACAGATGTGGGTCCACAACGACCAGCTCATCTCCAACCTTTCAAGAGGAGACAACCAGTTGCGCCCGCACCAGCCCCAGCAGGCCAATCAGTAGAGATTTTGACTGATTTGGAGCATCATCTAGAGCGCTTGATTCTAGATATACCAGAGACCAGTATAGATGACATTCCTCTAAGGCTACAAAGATATGTGATTGGAGTCCCAGGACCTTTCAGGAGGTTCCTATGCAGGGTGGCCCGAGCAGTTGTTTCCTATCGAGATCATCATCAGTGATGGGATGATCGTGTAGACTCATTTTTGTACTTTTGTATTATCATTTTTGCCGATTATAAGGTGTTTCCAACCTATGATCGAAGACGATGTATATTTTTTGAACACACTCCTATGATATATATATCACTATTTTGACGGTTATCTGTGTACATATGTGAATGTTGTTTGTTTTACTACTTTTAATTATTGCAAATGTCTATTTATCATACTAGAAGCAATTGAATCTGCTAATGTATTTAAATGTCTTGGAATATGCTGATATTCAATGTAATCAAACTCACGTTCCAAGAGACGAACTCTCAAAAACAACCGTAATAACACTAGATTTCTAATGGTATAAACCCTGTTAAGCTGTAATACAACAAGTTCTGAATCCAACCTTACAATCAAACTCCGAATTCCAAATGATATGGACTCGGATAATAACTCAATCACTGCACTATACTCGGCAATGTTATTTGTTGTTTGACCAAGGCTTACCCCATGCATGGATACTAACTCGTCAGAGGGTGAATAAATAACCCAAGCTGCGGAAGAAATGTTCCGTGTACTACGACAAGCACCATCAACAAAACCAATGTAGGTTTGAAGAGACGTCGACATCTGCAATATCAAGAGTAAAACTCAGATAAGCAGTCATAGTGACAAAAACACACTTCTAAACTAGGCACACTTTTCTAATCTAAAACACACCAGCAGTAAAGAAATCTAAACTAACAAAAATCTCCACACCTCGTTTAAGCGTAATATCGCTTTAGATAAAGCCCATTTCTGGGTTTATCCAAAGGGACATCGTCAAAATCTATCAACTCATAGGCCCCTTTTGCTAATTTTCGTTTCACAATATAAGGACCATGCCACATAGGCACGAATTTTCTAGCTCCTAGCTTATCATTAGCTTGATCATAAAGTAAAACTAGGTCTCCTTCTGAAAAATTTCGAGGGGTCACATTTCTATCATGCTGAGCTTTTATCCTTTTAACATGAGCCTCGTTTTCTATTGCAGCATTTCGTCGATTCTCATCTAATTAGGCTAAGTACAAGAAACGTTTTTCCTCTTCAGACGTAGCTGGAAGTAATTCTACGGCTAATTTTAGTGACGGTATTTCGCATTCAATCGGCAGCACAGCTTCCAAACCGTAGACCAGTTGAAAAGGAGTGAAACCCGTTGATGTTTTGACTGAGGTTCGATATGCCCAAAGCGCTGAAAATAACATGGAATGCCAATTCGTCTTATGAATACCAATAATTCGTTTTATCATGGTGACTAAAACTTTGTTAATGGCTTCAACCAGACCATTTGCTTGTGGATAGTACGGAGTGGAACTATCGTGGCGTAGGCCAAGTTGTTCTGTTAGTTCAGTCATCATGATATTCCGAAAATGAATTCCATGATCCGTAATAATAGCTTGAGGAACACCGAACCTAGCAATTATGTGATTAAATACGAATGTTGCAGCAGTCTTGCCGTCAGCTGAATATGTAGGCATCGCCTCGGCCCATTTCGTAAAATAATCTACTGCGAGAATAATATAGGCATGCCCCCCGGCCGAGTGAGGGTTACAAGTGATAAAATCGATACCCCATTTTGCAAAAGGACCAACAGCAATTATAGGGTGAAGAGGAGCGGGTGGCGCGCGCATTTTTCGATCAAAAATTTGACAGTTGTGGCATTTCCGAACCGCATAAATGCAATCTTTAAATAATGTTGGCCAGAAATAACCTGCACGCAATATCTTTTGGGCAGTGGCATACCCAGACATATGACCGCCACATGCTCCAGAATGACAGTCATTTAAAACCTTCTCAGCTTCTTCATGAGTTAGACAACGTCAGAAAACAGAATCCGCTCCTCGTCGATAAAGTGTATCACCAATGATATTATATTGTTGGGATTGGAAGCGTATTTTCCGTCGCTGAGTTCGTGAAATATCGGGCCGAAAAGATTGGGTTTGGAGATACACAATAATATCCCCATACCATGAATCAAGCGTACTGATAAGAAACAAAGATTCGTCCGCAATGGACTCTTCTGCCATTGTTTCAATATCAGTAGAGGGGAAATCACACATCAGTTCCACAAAAACCAAAGACTTCTTTGCCTTGGATTTCTCAAATTCCAAGTCAAATTCCTGTAGGATAACTATCCATTTGGAATACTTGCCCCCTAGCAATTGTCTGGTCAAAATATACATCATAGGGTTGCAATCAGAAATTACTGTGGTTTTACGTAACAAGATGTAATGTCTAAAACGTTGGACAGCTTGAACAGCTGCCAAGGCCAATTTCTCCACATGTGTGTATTTGATTTCAGTCGGATTCAGATTTCAACTAAGATAATAAATCACATGTTCATTGTGAGATTCATCTTCCTGAACTAGTACCATCCCAATGGTGGAATGAGAAGCAGCGAGATACAAAATGTAATCTTGGTTGTAGTTGGGAGGATGCAATAACGGTGCATGGGTCAATGCGTGTTTAAGTGCATTAAAAGATCGATCAGCGATCTCGTCCCAAAAGAACAAAATGTCTTGTTTCAACAACCGGGTAAAACCCTTTGCAAGCTCGGCATAGTTCGGAATAAACCTACGTAAAAAGTTTGCTTTCCCCTGCAAACTTTGGAGTTGGCGTAGTGTCGAAGGAGGAGGCAATTTAACGATAGCTTCGACCTTCGAAGGATCGACGCGAATGCCTGATTTCGAGACAACAAATCCCAGTAATCGACCTGATTCGACACAGAAAACACATTTATGCGGATTCAACCTTATCCGATAATGCCGACATCTCATAAAAATTGCTCGTAAATGAGTGGGATGGTCGGCCCTACGTAATGAATGAGCAGGCAAATCATCGAGATATGGCTGAACAATGTGCTTAATGTCATGAAATGCATAAGACATAGCCCGCTGAAAAGTTGCTCCAGCGTTCTTTAGTCCAAAAGGTAGTTTACAATAGGCAAACGTTCCCCACGGACAAATGAAAGCTGTTTTAGGTTGATCTGCAGGGAGTATGTTTATTTGATTGTAGCCGGAAAAACCATCCATGAAAGAGAATAGTTCACTACCAGCACAATCATCGATTATTTGATCGATATAGGGAGTTGGATAATTGTCTTTTGGACACGCTCGATTAATATCCCTATAATCGATACATACTCTTATCGTTCCTTGTTTTTTAGTCACAGGAACAATATTCGATACCCAATCTGTTAAGGGAATTGGATAAATGAATCCTGCTCGAAGTAATTTTTCAACTTCAGTTTTTATAGCAGCAGCTTTTCTAGGATGAATTTGACGTAATCGTTGACGAACAGGTTTAGCATCCGGGTAAGTCTTAATTTCATGAACTACGATTGATGGATCAATTCCTGGCATTTCTTCATAAGACCAGGCAAACACGTCACGGAATTCTTGAAATAGGGCTTTATAAGTCTGAATTTCTTCATTTGTACAACAAGAACCTATATGAATGTTTTCAATTATTCCTGGTTTTACTGAAATGTCAATTGGAACCGTTCTAGATATATTTTCCAAATTTAACTCAGAATCGGGATTTTGCAATGGATTCTGAGGTTCCTTGGCATATTCAGCAGTAAAAATTGAAGCGAAATCATTTTCAAAATGATCTAATTCAGGTAAGAATGAAGATCGGTGATGGAGATCTTCCCATAGTAAATCATCAACAGACAAAAACTCACGAATTTTCTCATCTGTATGAACAATTTCAGGAAATGTCGTTGCATCTGAACTAGAAATAGAAAGCGATTCCTCTTGGATCCCATTCATTGGATCAATTTCGGTTGAAGAGGGGTTGGAAAAAGACTGTACAGCCTGGTACGCAATTTCAAATGGACTCAAAGGCATCGCGCCATCAAATGAATCTATCTCGGATTCAGAAGGTAGAATCCAAGGATCATCAAACATAACTGTGTCTGACGAAATCATATGAATAGTTGCAGTAGAAGACGATACGTTAGGAGGAGGAAAGGAAAAAGTTCCTAGCAAACCAGAATCTTTAACCAAACCTACTCCAACATCCTTATAAGGGATAACCGTTTTACCAACATGCTGGATTGTTTCTGTAGAGGCTGGGTCTGACGAAAAATAAGTTAACTGATCTATTGTCACGATCCTTCCTTGATATGGAAATTTTATAAGTCGGAAGACCGAAGAGACAACAACATTCATAGCATAAGACCAACTACGACCCAGTAGAAGGTTGTAATCTAGAGGGGCATCAACCACTTCCACATCTAGATTAACGATTTTTCCTTCAACCCCTATGGGTAAATCCTGCAAAATACCATAAGGTTGAAAACCTCGACCATCAAAAGCTTTTAGAATCTTCGGAGATTGGTTAAGTGTAGGAGAACCAAGAGATTTCCAACACTGAATCGACATAATACACGTTGAAGCTCCCTCATCAATCACAGTCCAAAAAATAGGTCTGTTTTTTACTAACACTGGAATCTGGAAAGCCATTTGGTGAGGAAGACGCGGTGTACTAGTTTCTAAATCGAAGATTATAAGGTTAGAATCCTGAACATCAACAGCTCCTATGGCAGACAATAACAATTTACGTTGTGCTGGACATGATTGCAGCACTTCCAAAGCCGACATTGTTGAAGGAGAAACAACTAAATCTTCAACAATGTTGTAATTCTGAGCAGCTCTCGCATGTGGATTGAAAGCTGATTTACGAAGAACACCTTTAGCAGGCGGTTTGATTATCAAGTCTGGATTTTGTTTCTCGATCTGTAGCGGACCGGTAACAGGAGGAGTTGTATTTGATGCGTTGGCATTAGAAGACTCTCCTTCTTTTCCATCAACGGGATTCTTAGAACCGTAATCTTGCGATCGCGTCGCAATCCTTACATGAGACATCATCATAATAGGCTCTTCTAAAGTAGTCGAGGAAGAACCAATCATCTTACTATCTTGAACTGGAAAAGGATCCTTCAAGACAGCAGGTCGTTGCGATCCTTTAACGAGTTTCGTAACCTCCTCTCGATATGGACATTCTTTTGTGAAGTGATCTTGTTCACAAATAAAGCAAGGATAACGAGTTTTACGTTTCTCATCATTAGATTCTTCTCTATCTGTTTTCTCTTTCGATTTTTTCTTGTTTTTGTTCCTCCCCTTCTTTTTACCACCGGATTTTGATTTTGCCGTAGATGTTTCAACGACATGAATATCGGCAGAAACTTCTTGAGAGGATTCTCCTTTTGGGGAATCAGGTAAAGTTATAATTGGAGAAGAATTCTTTGAGGATTTCTTCTTACTTTTAGAACTAACTGTACCAATCATACCGTCAGCGGCATGAGACCCTGAAGGAGCAGCAGCTATTTGACCTTGTTTGGGTAGATCGGGAATTTTCTCGTGTAGAGTTCCTGACTGCGTATAAACGAGGTCAAGGTACTGAGCCTGAGCAATTACTTGCTCTTCGGTAACAACACCAGCCTTAGCTACATCTTCAGTGATCTTAGGCAATAATGATTTCACAAACCATTCTGCCAAAATTTGATCCGGAATATAAACCTTCACCAAACGTCGTCTACGTCGCCACTCATGAATATGATCAGAAATATACGTGGACGTAGATTGTTTTAGCGAAGTTAATAATTTTGTGCCATTGTCGTATCTGACAGGCAACTGGAAATGAGTTAAGAAAGATGTTGCTAACTGACTGAAATTATGAAATGAGCCTCGTGGCAACTCAATGTACCATTTGGCTGCAAGACCTATGAGGGTTCTTTGGAAAAGACGTAAGCGAATCGAATCATCAATAATCGAATTAGATGCACACCAAAGGTGATAAGTCATAACATGATTCGATGGATCCTCTCCTGACTTACCTTCAAATTTCGGTATATCACTAGGCAACTTATGAGGCATTGACGGCCAGTTCTGATAATAAAAAATAGGATCATTTGTAAGGCGCGTCAAATCAGGTAAGTCCAAAGTTGCGATGAACGGTAATTGACGGTTAGGGTCACGAAAACCTTGAGAAGCCAAAGCAGATCCAGGAGGCGGATACCCAGGATAACTAGGAATTGGATTAGCATTAGGTATCGTATAACCTCCTGGATAACCAGGATGAATCGGACCATACTGAGGTTGTTGATAAGTATAACCAGGGTATGGTTGATAGCTCGGATTCTGTACATAGGGACCGAATTGAGGTTGTCCCTGGTACGGTTGATAAGTAAATTGAGGTTGACTCGTAACAACTGTACTTGTACCGGCTTGTCCTGCAGGCATCTGAACTGTGGTCTGAACTGAGGGTCTTGACTGAGGTACAGAGACTTGAGGGATTTGCACAGATACAGGGATAGCCGAACTCGGGGCTACAGATACTCCAGAAATAGGTGTGACAGGTTGAACAGGCGTTGCGGCAGTTGCAACAGTTTGGGGCGGAGTCTGAGGTGTACTAGGCCCAACCTGCTGAACTGAACTAGGTGCAGGAGTTTGAATAGCTGGCTGAACAGGCTGCTGGGTTGAACCAGAAACCAAAGGCTGACCAGGTTGATAAGGTAACTTCACATTAGGCTGCAAAGGCTGTTGATATTGGGATGGATCCCACACCATCATTCCGGGGTATTGTCCCGTAGAAGGTTGAACGTAAGGACCAAAACCTGGTTGAACGTAGGGTTGATAATAAGGTAAAGTTCCGGCTCCTTGAACAGATGGTTGACCAGAAGGCTGTTGGTAACCTTGCATTGAGTACTGCCCTTGAGGTTGATAACCTTGAGGCACGTACTGAAGTTGGGGTTGTTGAGGACCCTGAGGAGCATATTGAGTTTGGGGTTGACCTTGAGGAATGTATTGTCCTTGAGGTTGGTAACCTTGAGGTATGTACTGTCCTTGGGGTTGCCCCCCAAAATAATATGGATTCACAGTTTGTTCTGGGAAAAAGCTACCTTGAGGTTGTGCCCCGGGTGGTAACTGACTACCTTGAGGTTGCCCCCCAGGCGGTAATTGACTACCCTGAGGTTGCCCCCCAGGCGGTAACTGAATTCCCTGAGGTTGACCCCCAGAAGGAAACTGACTGCCTTGAGCTTGAGGATTAGGAATGTTACCAGACATCATATAAACTTGCTCTGTGTTCGACGTTTCAATTTTAAGTCCACCAAGACCAGATGATAACACATTTTCGATAGGTTGAGGAGCTGCTCTTGAGAAAGTACCAGACAAAGACTGATATCCCGCAGGAACAGAAGGACCACCATGTAAAAAAGATTCAGGCGTTTGCGAAAACATGGATGACTCTCCAGCCATAATAGATGACGGATAATAACCTTTGGGTGTAGGATGAAATGGAACTCGAGGTGGATAAAAAGCAAGACCCGGATTCTCTAAAAAGTCAGTTAAAGAGAGATACCAGGGATTAGTTCGAATAGGGTTGTAGAAAATAGATTCACGCTCCCTAAGATTTAACGATTGAGGGGAGTTGGGAAGAGATATGTCTTCGTCTGGATTAGTAAGTTCTTCTATAGAAATTAGTCCAGAGGGAAGATTTTCTGTAATGATATTTCTTACCCTAGGTGAACCTGGATCGCTAGAAGTTGGTGAGATAAATCATGAGGATGTTTCTAACACAGAAAATTCAGTTTCAGGTTCAGAGATTTCAGGTTCGTCAGATAATTCACCAGAAGGAGAAATATTTTCAGTGACTTCAGAAACTGAAATTGGTTCTTGAATATATTCTGTTGTAGGAATTTGATGATCAGGATGTATCACAAGAGCAGAGCTTTCAGCTTCTGTTGATCTAAGTCTACGGCTACTGTGTGGTACCAGAGCTCGAAGCCCTTCAAGATGACCTGGTGTAAATTCAGGGGGTTTCCCTTGTATTCTCCGGGATTGTCTCGGCAATTCCGCCACGATGAAAAATTATCTAATCACATGCAAACAAAGAAAAATTTCAATGAAAACACCTAAAGTCTCTAAGAAACAAACAATTGAACCACACGCTTAAAAAATCCTAAGAGTTCAAACCACACACAAACAAGTAACTTTCCGTACTAAAATCACTAGTTGGTGATGAAATCCAACTTAGTAGAGTTTTAACACGAAAAGGGCGGTTGGAACAGTTACCCCGAAAACCTGCTTAATGAAACAGACTGGCACAAGTTTCTTCACATAACCATCTCGAGTGAAGAGAACCCCCCAGAGAGTCCAAGTGAGTCTATTCGACGTCTGTTCCAGGTACGGTGGGATCTTCCCTCCACCGTCACCTTAGGAAAGAATCCTAAAGATTATGGCCTCTAAGGTTACCAACTGAAACACATATACCTGGGGGAACAGTCTACGATCCGACACACACGCAAGGGTAGAGTAACAAAGCTCAATCCCCTTGAAGGCTCCTTGAACAGAATCCAAGGTTTACCGACAAGTGACCCCTGGCTCCTCGACAATGGTCTATCCGAGGTTTACCGTTTGTAATACGTGTATATCTTCTATCATTCCCAATGAGGAAGGATTGATTACCCCACTGGTTCAGATATGATCTCGTGCTTAACTCCTTTAAGAGGAGCTTCCCAGAGCATACATGCAACAACTGGAATTCTTCCTACCGCAAGATAAATCTACTTGTTTGTTTTATCTATCTTGGAGAGTTAACTAGTCCCTACTCCAAGATACTAGCCTAAGCTATGTTGGTGATGAGAGCCCTAGAAATAAAAAGATTACTAGATGAATTTTATTTAAGCATTACTTTTAAGAGCTGTTTCTTAAGTCAATGGGTGCGGAAATGAAACTTTGTATGATGTGAAGACTCAACTTCCAAAAACACTAAAATGCACCTATGATGATATTCAATTCTTTTTTCTTTCAATGAACTTTCTATCTAAAGAAGAGTTAGAGAATGCAACCTTTAAATTCCTTCTTCAAACATGAAAACTAATTGAAAGAAACTATTTTTTCTTTTCAATAAACTATCAAAGCTCACAAGAAAAACTCTTTTCTTTTCCAAACAAGAAGCTACAAAACAATTCTCTTTCGAAAGAAATCTACAAAAATTAAAACTATTCAAAACTACAAAGACTAATCTTGAGAACTAATCTAAATTGAGTAAAATCTTTTTAGAGTTTTTTATGAATGTTTCCCTTAGTTGTTCAGCAAACTAAGAATCTATTCGTTCAGATAACAAACAGATCAAAAACACTCAAAATATGTTTTTTCAAAACACTCAAAGAATGAAATTCAAAACTTTGAAGCAAGTTCTTTCGAAGATTTGCAAAGAAATCAAAAGGCTTAATTTCTCAACATAGGATGTTTCCAAAATCAGGTCGGATTCAAAAGACAAAAAGAGATCAAGTAATCTGAGATACTACAAATTGTCAAAAGTTCGAATCACTACAAAGACCAAGCAGGAAAAATAATCCAATCGGCAAAATCTTCTAGAAAATCATCAAAACACTAACACTGTTGGAGTTCATACACAATGAATTCTTGATAAACACAATAACCAGTCTGGGCAGGAATCAAAGATCTAAAAATTAACCAGAAAAAGAAACCTAGAAATTTTCTAAAATTTTTACAGGGTCCGCATGTAAGCAGTGTTGATAGGTGCGGTCCCGCACTGTGTTCTGTAAAGAACGTGCGAAACTGCCCGCACTGTCAAATTTATGCAGAGTGCGGTCCTAGCAAAAATTATAGAAAAACTCAAAACACTTCTAAATTTTCAAAAACAGAAAAAATCTAAAGTACCCAGACAGATGTGAATCAATCAAAAACCAGAAAAAACGTTTTCTCAAGTCAAAAATCAAAGAGAACCAAAAACAAACAAGTTCTTCCCCAGCGGAGTCGCCATTTTGTTGTGTAGATTAATCCGTCTTGCGGACAAGACCGATCTCTCTAGTACAAAAGGTAACTAGCAACAAACAGCCAATTATACTAATCTCTCTCTAAGCATATGAGATTTATAAAAATACTATATAGGTGTGAAGTCTACCTTATGTCCAACGCTTGCTTGATTTCGTCGAAGTCCTTCCCGTGCACTGAAAGAACGTTCCTCGTGAATCTGCAGTCACAAACAAGCAAAAAGATTAAGCAGCACCTGTATAGACATTATCATAAATCATACTTATCATAATGATCAAGGAATTTACGAAATAAACCATGAATAGACAGCTTAATGAGAGAAATGAGTATATTTGTATTAACTTCAAAGATAGAAAACCTTTACAACCTTTGCCTTGATGTTGTGCAGGTCCTCCCGGGGTCCGAAAGTAGGAATCTCCTCTACTTTGACAAGCATTGCGCTCTTTGAACTAAGACAAATGGAGATGAGTGATTTAACCTCCCAGAAAGTCTTAGTTAACTAAGTCTGAATCTCAACAGCATTTAACTTCAAATCTCATAAGCTTGAACTCCCTTTGAGGCTACCCAAGGCCTCTTTTTATAGTGGAAGAGAGGAAGTTTCTTGTTCCAAATATGAAGGGATAGAATCCTCCTTCAAAGGGATAAGCTCCTTACATCAAGGGGTTAGCTCCATCAAGTGAGGGATGCATGAACCTTCTCAAAGCGTATCCATTCCCGAAAATTCCCATCTAGAATCTTCTAGAATTCACCTGGAATTCACTTTTAATCTTCATTTTCTCGCCTTTTTATGTTTTACAGAGGTCCGCACCCATTACACAAAGAACGTGCGGTATGGTTCCGCAGGCAGGCTGAGATTTAGGTGCGGGACCGCAGGGAATGCATAGAGAAAGTGCGATACCAATTCTTTAGGGGATTTTAGGGATTTTTCTTTGATTTTGAAGCTTGACATGAGGAGCTGGTATATTGGCGGTTACCTATTTCATCGGTAACATTGTTTCATGATCAGTTTTTACCTTGAAGTGCCTTCCCATTAGGTAAGGTCGCCATTTCTTTAGTGCATGTAGTATTGCCAACATTTCCTTCTCATAAATAGCTTCTTGTAAATACTTTCTTTTGATTGGGTGACTTTCAAAAGAAATGGGTCTTCCTTCTTGCATTAAAACAACACCAATTCCATTTCCTGAGGCATCACATTCTACAATAAAGGTTTTTTTGAAGTCCGGTGTAGCTAAGACCGGTGCTAGGCACATTGCCTCTTTAAGATGTTCAAAGGCCTTAGTTGCTTCAAGAGTCCATGAAAATGCATATTTCTTCAATAATGTTGTTAGAGGTGCTTCTATTCTCCCATAATTCTTAACAAATTTGCGATAATACCTTATTAACCCGAGAAATCCTCGCAACTGATTTATGGTTGTGGGGACTTTCCATTCCTTAATGGCTTTAATTTTGTTAGGGTCTACCTTAACACCCTCGTGAGATACAATATGAGCTATATATTCCACCTCTCGTACTCCAAAGAAAAATTTGGATGTTTTTTTCATATAATTGTTTCTCCTCCTATAGTTTGAGCACCCTGTCAACATGTTGAACATGATCCTTCCAAGACCTGCTGTAGATTAGTATGTCATCAAAAAATACTAGCACAAATTTTCTAAGGGAGGGTTTGAAAATGGAATTCATCAACCCTTGAAATGTAGAAGGCGCATTGTTAAGGCCAAAAGGCGTGACCAAAAATTCATAATGACCCTCATGAGTTCAAAATGTTGTTTTCAAAATATTTTCAGTCTTAATTCTAATTTGATGATATCCTGAACAAAGATCCAACTTGGTAAAATAAATTGCACCATGTAATTCATCCAATAATTCATCAATCACCGGAATGGGAAATTTATCTTTAGTAGTGAGTTTATTGAGCTCCCTATAATCTAGACACATGCACCATGGTCCATCCTTCTTATGCACCAATACTACTGGAGTAGAGAAATAACTTTGACTAGGTTGAATTATACCAGTCTCTAACATGTCTGCAATCATACATTCAATTTCGCTCTTTTGGACATAAGGATATCGTAAGGCCTTATGTTTAGAGGAACACTTACTGGAATCAAATGAATAGCATGATCATGAACACGAATAGGTGGGAGTCCTTTAGGAGTTTCAAACACCTTGGAATGATTGTCCAAGACTTTTTGGAGATCTGGAGAAATAGAAGATTTTGATGTTGAAACTTCTAGTGAGCATAATTGTGCAATTACACCTCGTTGTTCTTTTTCAGAAGCTTTGTCATGACATTAGAGCTTATTATATTTCCCGGCTTCCCTGCGATACCCTATAATTTGATTTCCTTTCCTTTCGAAAAAAATTTCAAGAAAGTTCTTGAAAATTAAAAGCTACCGTCCCCAAATATTGTCACCATTGTACTCCTAGTACAACATCAGAACCTCCCATTGGAATGGAAATAATTGGACTATTCAATACACATTCCCCCATGGTTAGCTTGATATTATGGCATTTTCCAGAGAAATTTATAACTCCTCCATTTGCAGCCATCGCTTGACATTCTGGTGCTGGCTATAGGAAAAAATTCAATTCCTTGGCTACCTTACAATGAATAAAATTATGGGTACTACCCGAATCAATCAAAACTATTACCTTTTTCTTCTTGATATGTCCTTCTATCTTGAGAGTTTGAGGAGTGGTAATTCCTGCCAATGCATTACACGATATGGTTAGACTCATTTCTTCTTCTTCTAGGGTTGGTTCCTACTGTATATCCTCTTCTTTAGAAGTTCTTGTTCATTTTCTTCCTCCTCTTCACAATCTATGTAAAATAATTTCTTCTCAGAACACTTATGACCTTTAGTGTATTTGTTATCACAATTGTAGCAAAGCCCTTTTTCTCTTTTTTCTTCCAATTGTTGTGGTGTCAACCTTGTAGGTTGTGGAAGTCTAGGCGTAGTAACACTTCCACCTTTATAGATGTGAGTGGTAGGCTTCCTTGTCGCCATAATTTTACATTCAATTTTTCTTTTCAACCTGAATGCCTTCTCCAATGAATCAAATTACCGAACGCGAACTTCATGTTGGATGTTACCCTTTAAAGTCCCTATGAAGACATCAATCTTGTGCTCCTATGGAATATCAGTTACCCTTATATTAAATTTTTGGAAGTCCTCAATGTGCTCCACCACTGAACCCTTTTGTTTCAGATTTATCAATTGGATAAAGAAGGTGTTTCTCTTTGTATCCTTATAATGTGATATCATTTTCTCCATAAAAATCGATGAAGTGACAATTTTTTTATGGAGCAAAGCCATCGATACCATACAAATGTATTTTCTTCAAAATGTAAAGTTGCAATGCATACCTTTTGTGTGTTTTTCACATTACTAAGATCAAAATATTGCTCCATCTATAGTATCCATGTTACAGGATCCTTGCCATCAAACTTACTAATATCCATCTTTGGAATATGGTGGTTCTTCCATCCAACATTAGAGTTTATGAAATCATGATTAACATTTATTTTTTTCTCATCATGAGCTTCCTCTACTATCTTTTCGCCATTAGGAAACTTTCCTTGTATCAAATTTGTCAAACCTTCCATGTCTACTTTTAGACCATTCTTCATGTATTCCATGTTTCTTTCAATTTTTCTTCCATGTCATCCATTTTAGCTTCCATGCCATCCATTTTAGCTTCCGTGCATTTATTCAAACCTTCCATGTTATTCTTCAAACCCTCCCTATTCTCTTCCATGCCTTTCTTCAAATCTTTCATTTCATTTTTTGTTTCTCTTTGCGAGAGCGAAATTTGGTGCACTTGCTCTTGTAATTTTGATAGATCATGTTGCAATTCTTCATCTTCATGAGTCATAATAGAGTAATCTGAGGGCTTAATGGGTGTTGAATTCTTTTTAGGAGGCATTTTAGAACCCAATACTGATATCTATGCCCAATAGGCCTTTGGAATCAGTTAAAACTGATTTTTCAAACAAGACTTATGCAATTTGAAAAAAAATACACACCTTTTTCTTGATTTTGAGGAGCTTGATATTGAAACTAAATTATATTTGTGATTTCGTATCTTCAATATCTAAAATTTGACCATGAGTAACCCTATGAATCTTCTTTCAAATTCGAGAGGTCTGACCTGATTTGGATTCTTCAAGACAAAGTTATGCCCAATCTCCCACAATGACCTAATTATGGACTAGTTTAGTAGAGCGAACTTGTACCGCGTGCCACATGTCACTGTTTCCTCCTTCGGCTTTGAAATTCATACACAGGAAACTATATTCCATGTAGTTCCGTCGAGTTTGTATAGAATTCTAATCCAATTCTCAGAGAGAGAGTTATGATGATTTTCCCACGGTCACCTCTTTGAGATGAAATTTGGGAGCCTGAAAAATCCCTAATTTCCATAGACCCTGTCTCTAAAAATGTTGTGAATAAAGCTCTAAATTTTTTCCAAGACGTTCCTTAGGATTTCATCTTTGCTTTGTAAAAATTTTAGCTTTTGAAACCTCATAGAGAAAATGTTATAGTGAAAATTCCACGATGACCTGTTTAGGTTAAATTCAGGAGCCTATAAAAAGCCCTAACTTCCACAGATCATATCTCCGAAAATGTTGTGAACCAAGATATGAAATTTTTCGATGACGTTCCTCAGGATTTTGGCTTCGTGCTGTAAAAATTTCAACTTCTGAACCTTTGTAGAAAAAACGTTATAGCGAAAATTCCACGATGACCTTTTTGGAGCAACGAAAGCCTAGAATCCAAAGCTTTGATACCAAATGTTATGAAATCAGCTCCAAAAATAGAAGAAAAGAGAGATCAACACCTTATAAATCATCCACTTCAAGGGGGAAACCTCCAATAAATTACATAAATGAACAATTCTTGGATGATACAAATGACAAAGCCTCCTTCTATATATAAGGGTCTATGGGGTCACAATATAACCCTAGCCGACCTAACAATAATAATGTAATTAAAAAATAATAACAATATGGGGGTTACAGGGGTACACCAATAATAATAAGGGGGCTACACTAATAACAGTAAGGGACTACACTAGTAATATGGGGACCTAACGAAGACCATGCAAAAATATCCCTATATTCTTTAAATAGGGCTTTCTAAGAGGTAACTTCTTTGGGAGAACAAGCTGCCCCAAGCGAGATTTCTTCAACTATATCAGGATTGATGAAAATGTCCACCTTAACTCTAGGTGAGATATTGGGCATGTTCCCTTCCTTGAATGTGTCGGGTGTTGGAATGGGATTCTTGAACCAATCTATCTATTGGTGGGAAGTCCTTTGTTTCTACTATGCAAATAGTGTGGCATGGTGCTTCAATAGGTGAACATGTTTTTTCTGGTAAAAATGAAGAGAGATGATGCATGGAATCCCAAGGGAATTCTATTTCTATCATGGCCTCTAGAATATATTTGTCAAATAAAAAATTATTTCCAATAGTGATAGTAGTTTTGGGATGTCATGAGGCTGGGATTGTTACCCTATGGAGTTGGTTAACAAGAAAGAAAATGATTCAGTGGTTGTTGTTGTACAACCCAACGATTTTTACAATGTGTAGATTGAATGAGTCTGTACAATCATGGGCATTGTAACCTTCACAATGGGTTAACAAGTCTTAACGCTGAATAATGATGAGGAAAAAACATGAATCAGGCTTCCTACGGATGAGGATATGAACCGTATGTAGTGTTGAGTTTCATTAACACCAGAATATTCTGTATATTAGCCTAATAGTGGGTTGGAGAAGGTTCTCGGGAAGGTATCAGGGTACTTGGGGCCAGGGAATATTCCTCCATGAGAGGAGGTTGTTCAAGAATTATATGGAGTGAGCGTTGTCGGATGTTAAGTTGCCCAAATATTTTCAACATTGAACATATCACTAAACTATGGAAGGTACTGGTACAAATGTCACAAGGGTGAACTGAATGTAATGTAGATCTCATGCCAATGTAATAAATGGTCTATGTAACAACATCTTTCATAGTTTATGACAATGATTAGTGGATGATGTCATGAGGTGGGGCACTTGTTACAGGTGTGTGCCACCCACTGATCTTAATGCTTATAACGAGGGAAGGGTTTGAGGGCTCAATGTGAGTTTTCCACAAGGCTGCACATGCCTCTCAAAATTGAGGGAGGTATAAGTAGTTCCACATATGATGGACTTGGGAATGAGTGCGACATTGCACTTGCATCTAGACTTGTTTGAGTGAACATGCTGAGGAAGAGTGACCAATGAGAGGAAAAGGTCCCTGATTCATCTTAAATATGGGCATTGATTAATCAAGTGTCTTGTTCTATCACATAAGGCACATGAGAAGGATGGTTTTGGCAAGGATTATTTAGGAAATTTTTTTGCCTTGGGTGAGGATGATATCAGGTGATAGGTAGAATGGAAATGGGCACAAGGATGGGCTGAGTGCATAGCTTCTTCCTCAAAGAGACAATAAATTATCTGAGACACCTCGTTTGTAGCTATATTAGCAAGAAACGATGGTGTTACAGTATTGGCCTGATGGAGGGCCACTAATGCATCCTAATAGTGAGGGAGATCAAGGTAAGGGTGAGTGTAGTGACCATGTTATGTGAAAATAGTGCATGGATGGTTAATCCATAGGATTTTGTTGCATGAAGGCCCGTAGCCTTGTCTCTTGATGGTGGAGATGGGGCCACTGGTTCCTTTTGGGCATGAAGAATGGTTTTCAGTTCTTCCAATGTTGGGAATTGGTTGGTAGGGTGTCCTATTATTTTGAATAATGCGCATAGGGGTGGTACCCCAGGAGGGGTGTTAGATGAAGTTTCAACCTTATTAACTTTCTGTTTCTCTTTTTTTGGTGGCACTTGTTAGTATTCGCAGATATGATGCCTTGAGATGTGGCTTCTTGAGGGGTAACCAAGGGAATTAATTTGGTCAAATTAATTCCTGAGTTTTTTGACATGGCCTGTAGGACCAACTACCAAACAAGTTTCGCAAGAGCCATACTGGGCAATGTGAGAGTTGTCATGGCTTGGGGTGAGACAAAACTGGGTGGAGGATACAAGAAAGTGTGTCTAAGTTATTCCATATGGTAGGAATGATGACTCAATACTCACAATAGTTGGTGTGTCCATAATTGGCTCTTGAGATTGGGTAGAATTTGATGAACTCATCATTTCATCCTAGTGTTGTGGATACAAGTGTGACTACTAGAGGATCTACTAGATATGTTGCAAGGAGTCATGATGGATTGAACATCCCCAGACAATTTTTTTTAGGGATGGTAAAACTTCATTATGATACCCAACATATGGTAACACTCCATCAGGGGATGGATATGTTCATGTCTTGTATTATGTGAGCTGGTCTATGGTGACGATTTTCCAATTATGTGGGAATGTCATGATGTGAAATAATGATGATGCTACAATTTTCATGGCATACATATAACTACACCCCAACAAGATATTGTAATCGAGTTGAGCATCTAGGACCTCAATGTCTATGAGAAATAAATTACTGGCAAGTTCTATCGGGAAAATTTGAAAAATTCCTATTGGGGCCAAGGGGTGCCCGTTATATGCCCTGACAATAATTGTGGAAGAAATCAGATCATGGGATCCGAGTTTATACCAAATGTATTTAGACATGATAAAGGTGGATTCTCGCTCATAAACGATGCAATGATGGATGGTGATATTTCGAATAGTGACCAGAATCTTAAAGGCGACTATTAATGGTAGCCACGATTGAGAATTGTCTAAATAAAATTTCATCAGTTGTGAATCATATGGGTCGATCATGCCTCAAGTGAAGAGAATGGATTTTCGCTGTGTTGGATAAGTGTGCAGGACCTCTAATCATGACATGACAGAAGGTGGTTGTGCTAAGTCGTCCAAAATGTTATAGCTAAGAGATTGACTTATGCCCCATGCAATGTAATGACACTTTTATTATCCTTGATATGGATTCAATAGGGGGTCAAGGAAATTTCAAAGGAAGCATAGTTGTAGCATTATTTTATGTGGAAGGATTGGTTTTAGGAGGGGTTCCATAGTCACAGTTATATGTCTGCAAAAGGACATCAGAGCCTACCATATAAATTTCATGGTTTTCCATGTCATTAGAATCCCCCCCTGGTGGGTTTTGTTATGGTGGAGGGGAAGCCTCATGCTGTGTGGCCACCACTCCTTGATGAGGGAAAGGATTTTGCATAACCATAGGTTTTTGGTTCATTACACTTGTGTTAGGTCCCTATATTACTACTATAGTCCCTTATTGTTGTTAGTGTAGCCCCCCTTATTGTTATTCTTGTGTCCCTGTAACCCCAATATTGTTATTATTGTGCCCTTACATTATTATTGTTAGGTCAACTAGGATTATATTGGGAACCCATGGAATCCTATATATAGAAGGGGGTTTTGTCATTTGTATCATCCAAGAATTGTTCATTTTTTTGAATAATCACACACCATTAAGACACATAAAAACACATAGATTTATACCCAAACACAGTCATGGCAGAAAAGGCTTCAGCCTCACAACTTCCTCACATATTCTCTTATTATTAAAAGAATGTAATAATAAAATTAAATAGATGAGGAGAATGTGTCTCAAGATAATGCGTTCTATCTTGTACACTTTGGTTGAGACAATTTCTCAACCATACACCAATCTAGGAGCTACCTAAACTAACTCCTAACTTAGAGGAACAACCCAATCTAGAGAGTTAGGCATAAATTCCTAAATTTTAATATTTAATGTATTTAATTTATTTTGGATTTATAATTTTTTATGAGAGAGGCTAACATTCCCCCCTTCAACGATAAATCCAAAATAAGAACGAGGAACCATCTTCCAAGTTCTCATGTTGATCCTAAAAAACATTGCCTGAAAAACCGCCAAAGCTGGATGCTAAAAAAATTGCAATATGAAGAGACCATGAGTCAGCTGCATGTATTATTCATCTCTAAATTTTTCTTGGCAACTCCATCATGTGCCAAGTTGCAAAAGGATCCATTTGTACTTTGCGTGAAATCAACATTTTTTGTCCACTGAAAAAATTTGTTGAACGCCCACTGCCCGATGATGTAAAAAAAAACTCACTGTTGCTTTTGCTGTGTTGAAAAATATTCACTGCTGCTTTGCTGTCGACTGCCCACTGGATATTGAAGAGGCCCACTGGATTCTTTTTCTTGTTTTTTCGAGACTTTCAGTCTGACAACCACCGTCAATTTCATTGAAATCCCCCCCCCCCCCCCTTTGTTAGCTGAAAGGAGAAACAACCCTCTGGAAATTATTCCTGAACTCCCCCCTTCAGGTGTAGGAGTGGTGCATTGGTGTACTCTCCCGTTCAACTGCATGAGAGTACCATCTTATTTTTAGTGTCGGCTTCACTAGGTGTGATTGTATTCGATTGTAGAACAGATATAATATTTTGACTATGGACGACCATTCCCAAGGATTAATCCATTCATAATTTATCTTCAATCTGGCTAATTGTTGTTGGTTGTAGCATTTATTTGATGAATTATTTGGCTTTACATAATGGTGATAAGGATGGAGATCAAAACACTGATCTTCCATATGACCGGTTCTTTGACAATGAGAACATTTTGGTTTGACTGCAACTTCGGGTTGCGTGCATTTTCTGTTTTTCTGCAACTTTCTTAGAATGTGCTGAGGTGATTTGTTCAAGAAATCCCGCAGTTACAAACTTAATGGGCTTTGAATAATCTGGGATATGCAAGTTGGTGTCATCTTTGACATATCCTAAGCCTCGTCGATTTCTGTTACTTTGGATTTCTTCCCATGGCTTGATGATTGGCTTGGAAGAAAGTTGAACTTGAACAACTTCGACACTTGAAGCTATTTGGATGAATGGCTTATTATCTTTATCTGTATGGTTCAAAGACTCAGAAGCATCACTCTTTTCTTGCAACTCATTTTGTTGTAGTTGCGAATCTAGTTGAAGGAACTCAATCGTTTCATTTGTCTGTTGTAGATGCCATGAAAGATCAACAAGAGTTTCTTTGTTGATTTGCACCATATCTTAAGCACTTGAGAGGATCAAATTGTGAAGAATTTGTATCAACTGGATGTGTTGCGCCATATGAACTCACTCATTTGAATTTAGGCTTGCTTGATTTTAAATTTCTCACTTGATCTGAACTTGTTGGATTGAATGTACTCGCTTGATGTTAATGACACACGTGCTTGCTTTGTTGTCATTTTCATGTACTGGGTCACTTGATTAATTTTTTCACGCTTTCTTGCTACAGAATTTTCTTGATCTCTTAGTGAAACTTGTGTTGCTTGTTTCATGCTCACTGGAACTCACACTTGCTTGCTGTAGATTTCAAATTGCTTGATTTTTATTTGAATATTACATTTACTTGCGTTAGAGTTGAACTTGCTCGCTTGCTTTGATTGTTGCTGTAATGAACTTTACGCTGGCTTGCTTGATGTTTTGAAATTTGTACTGACTTGATGTAACTTGCTTGAATGAATACCCACGCTTGCTTGCAGGAGAGGTGAACTTGTTTTTTGTTTGCTTTAGAGTTAAAACTTGCGCATTTGATGTACTCACTTGATTGTGATTTAAAGTAAGGGTGTCGAACACTGTTGAAAATGCACCCAAAAATGCTTAATGATTTTAATGACTCACTGCGATGAATTCGATTTGACTTAATTTTGACTCAATTCAAAAATTGGGTGTCAGTTACAACCAAGAATGCACCCTTACAATTCAATGCAATTTGAATTTAATTACAAGTTCTTAAATTTATTTGCAAGAATGTTGATGTAGACTCTGCTTTGAAACACATGAACTTGATTGTATTGAGTGAATTTTCTTGTTGAGGTAGAATGATAATGTTGAAAATATTTGATTATGTGTTCTAGTGACTAAAATGCATGTGTTGAGTTTAATTATCCTTCATAGCTTTGGATTCTAGGGTTTTGCTGCTCCAAACAGGTTATCGTAGAATTTTCGCTATAAAATTTTTTCTATGAAGGTTTAGAAGCTGAAATTTTTATCACGTGAAGAAGAAATCCTGAGGAAGATCGTATAAGAATTTTAGATCATGTTTCTCAATATTTCCAGAAGATATGATCGGTGGAAGTGAGGGTTTTTGCAGGCTCCCGAATTTCATCTCAAAGAGGTGACCTTGTGAAAATCATCATAACTCTCTCTCTGGGCATCGGATTTGAATTATGTAAAAAGTGGGCGGAAGCACATGGAATTTAGTTTTCTGTGTAGCAATTTCAGATCCGAAGGAAGAAAAATGACACGTGGCATGATGTACAAGTTTTCTCTACTGAACGAATACATAATTAGGTCATTGCGGGATATTGGGAATAAATTCGTCTTGAAGAATATAAATAAGGTCAGACCTATGGAATTCTAAAGAAGATTCAAAGGGATACTACAGGGCTCCTCAAAATCAAAAAGAGAATTCAGTTTCAATATAGAGCTCCTCAAAATCAAGAAAAACGTTTGTATTTTTTTTCCAAATTGCATAAGTCTTGTTTGAAAAATCAATTTGAAGTGATTCCAAGGGCATATTGAAGCATAGATATCAGTATTGTGTTCTAAAATTACCCCTAAAAAGAATTCAAAACCCATTAAGCCCTTAGATTACTCTACTATGACTCATGAAGATGAATAAGTGCAACATGATATATCAAAATTACAAGAGAAAGTGTACCAAATTTCACTCTCGCAAAGAGCAACAAAAAATGAAATGGATGTTTTGAAGAAAAGCGTGGAAGCTAATATGGAAGGTTTGAAGAAAGGTGTGGAAGCTATGATGGATGGTTTGAAGAATGGTATGGAAGAAAAAATGGAAGATTTGAAGGAAGACATGGAAGGTTTGAAGGAAAGTTTGTCAAAGTTGATACAAGAAATGATTCCTAATGGTGAAAATATAGTAGAGGAAACCCATGATGAGAGAAAAATAAATGTTAATCGTGATTTAATAAACTCAAATGTTGGATGGAAGACCCACCATATTCCAAAGATCGACATGAGGAAGTTTGATGGCAAGGATCCCATAACATGGATACTACAGATGGAGCAATATATTGATCTCAATAATGTGAAAAACACACAAAAGATAAACATTGACACTTTATATTTAGAAAAAATACATTTGTATGGTATCGATGGCTTTGCTCCCGTAAAAAAATTGTCACTTGGTCAATTTTTATGGAGGAAATGATAGCACATTATGAGGATACAAAGAGAAACACTTTCTTTAGCCAATTGATAAATCTCAAACAAAAGGGTTCAATGGTGGAGCACATTGAGGACTTCCAAAAATTGAATATAAGGGTACTAATATTCCAGAGGAACACAATATTGATGTCTTCATAGGGAATTTAAAGGATAAAATCCAACATAAGGTTCATTTTTTGGGAACCTGATTCACTGGAGAAGGCATTCAAGTTGGAAAGAAAAATTGAATGTAAAATTATGGCGACAAGGAAGCCTACCACTCACATCTATAAATATGGAAGTGTTGCTACTCCTAGACTTTCACAACCTACAAGGTTGAAACCACAACAATTGGAAGAAAAAATTTCAAAAGGGATTTGCTACAGTTGTGATAGAAAATACGCTAAAGGTCATAAGTGTGTTGAGAAGAAATTCTTTTACATAGATTTTGAAAAGGAGGAAGAAAATGAACAAGAAACTTCAAAAGAAGAGGATAAACACCAGGAACCGGCCCTAGAGAAATAATAAATGAGTCCGACCATATCTTGTAATGCATTGGCAGGAATTACCACTCCTTAAACTCTCAAGATAGAGGGATATATCAAGAAGAAAAAGGTAATAGTGCCGTTTGATTCGGGTAGTACCCATAATTTTATTCATTGTAAGGTAGCCAAGGAATTGAATTTCTTCCTATATCCAATGCCAGAATGTCAAGTGATGGTTGCAAATACAGGAACTATAAATTTCTCTGGAAAATGCCATAATATCAAGATAACCATGGGGGAATATGTATTGAATAGTCTAATGCTTTCCATTCCAATGGGAGGTGCTAACGTTGTACTAGGAGTACAATGGTTACAATGTTTGCGTACGGTAGCTTTTAATTTTCAAGAAATTTTCTTGAAATATTTTTCGGAAGGAAAGGAAGTCAAATTACGGGGTATCACAGGGAAGCTGGGAAAGATAATAAGCTCTAATTTCATGACAAAGCTTCTGAAGAAATAAAAACGAGGTGTAATTGTGAAATTATGATCACTAGAAGTTCCAACATCAAAATCATCTATTTCTCCAGATCTCCAAAAATTATTGGACAATCATTCCAAGGTGTTTGAAAGTCCCAAAGGACTCCCACCTATTCGTGATCATGATCATGCTATTCATTTTATTCCAGGAAGTGTTCCTCCAAACATTAGGCCTTACAGATATCCTTATGTCCAAAAGAGCGAAATTGAACGTGTGATTGATGAAATGTTAGAGGCTGGTATAATTCAACCTAGTCAAAGTTCTTTCTCTGCTCCAGTAATATTGGTGCACAAGAAGGATGGATCATAGCCCATGTGTTCGGATTATAGGGATCTCAATAAGCTCACAATTAAAGATAAATTTCCCATTCCTGTGATTGATGAATTATTGGATGAATTAGATGGAGCAATTTATTTTACCAAGTTGGATCTTCATTCAGTATATCATCAAATTAGAATGAAGATTGAAGATATTCTGAAAAAAACATTTCGAACTCACGAGGGTCATTATGAATTTTTGGTCATGCCTTTTGGCCTTACCAATTCACCTTCTACATTTCAAGGGTTGACGAATTCCATGTTCAAACCCTTCCTTAAAAAAATTGTGTTAGTATTTTTTGATGATATACTAATCTACAATAGGTCTTGGAAGGATCATGTTCAACATGTTGACAGGATGCTCAAACTATTGGAGGAGAAACAATTATATGCAAAACCATCCAAATGTTTCTTTGGAGTACAAGAGGTGGAATATTTGGGTCATATTGTATCTCATGAGGGTGTTAAGGTAGAATGTAACAAAATTAAAGCCATTAAGGAATGGAAAGTCCCCACAACCATAAATAAGTTGCAAGGATTTCTTGGGTTAATAGGGTATTATCGCAAGTTTGTTAAGAATTATGGGAGAATAGCAGCACATCTAACGACATTACTGAAGAAAGATGCATTTTCATGGACTCCTGAAGCAACTAAGGCCTTTGAACATCTTAAAGAGGAAATGTGCCTAGCACCGGTCTTAGCTACACCAGACTTCACAAAAATGTTTATTGTGGAATTTGATGCCTCGGGAAATGGAATTGGTGCTATTTTAATGCAGGGAGGAAGACCCATTGCTTCTGAAAGTCGTACAATCAAAAGAAAGTATTTACATAAAGCTATTTATGAGAAGGAAATGTTGGCAATAATACATGCACTAAGGAAATGGTGACCTTACCTAATGGGAAGAAAATTCAAGGTAAAACCTGATCATGATAGTCTTAAACACTTTTTGGAACAAAGTCTATATTCAGAAGAGCAGAAAAAATGGGTCACAAAGATGTTGGGTTATGACTTTGAAATCATCTACAAAAAAGGGAAGATAAATGTTGTTGTGGTTGCACTCTCAAGAAAGGATGAAGAAGTGGAAGCATTGATTTCTGCCATTTCTATTATCCAACCAGATTGGATAACCAAAGCAAGGGATGAATGGAAGAAGAATGAAGAAATGTGGACACTCATTCAAAATTTGCAGCAAGATCCTAGTACATCTAATACATTTAGTTGGAAAAATGATTCCTTATGGTACAGAGATCACTTATATCTTTGTAATAATTCCCAACTAAAACAAAAGATTCTTTTGGAATTGCACACTTTTCCTTTTGGAGGACACTCAGGATTTTTAAAAACCTATCACAAGGTGAAGAAATATTTTTTTGGGATGGCCTTAAAGTTGATATTCAAAAGTTTGTGGTGAAATGTTTTGTTTTCCAGCAAACAAAAGTTGAGACAATTAAGACCCCAGGTCTTCTAAAACCTTTATCCATTCCAATTCAATGTTGGGAGGAGAGCTCAATGGATTTTATCATAGGTTTACCTAATTCTGAAGGAAAGAGTGTCATCATGGTGGTAGTTGATAGACTTACCAAGTATCCACACTTTTGTGCATTATCTCATCCATTTAAAGCAAGTACAATTGCTACTGCATTTCTGGAAACAATTCAAAAGCTACATGGAAACCCAAAGATTATTATAAGTGACAGAGATCCCATTTTTACCAGAAATTTTTAAACGGAATCATTTTCTTGTTTGGGTGCTCAACTAGCTCATAGCTCATCTTATCATCCTCAATCCAATGGTCAAACTGAGATAGTGAACAGATGTTTGGAAGGATATATTCGTTGTTTTGTATCTGATAAACAAACACAATGGGTCAAGTGGTTACCTCTAGCTTAATGGTGGTATAACACTTCCTTCCATACTGAAACAAAAATGAACCCATTTATGGCACTTTATGGATATCGTCCACCGTGCATCACATCACCTTTAAGAGAAAATTATAAGGTTCAAGAATTGGAAGATCACATCGAGCATCAAAAACAAGTTCTCCAACTCTTAAAGGATAACCTACATTTGGCACAAAATCAAATGAAACAATAGGCATATCAACATTACAGCGAGAGAAGTTTTGTTGTAGCAGACTGGGTATTTTTACAGCTACATCCATACAAACAAATGTCCCTCAAGAAATATAAGAAGGATAATAAATTATCTCCAAAGTACGATGGTCCTTACATGGTGTTGCAAAATATTGGTACTATTTCATACAAATTGGAGCTTCCTGCTTCTTCGTGAGTGCATCCATTTTTCCATGTTTCATGCTTAAAGAAGGTTATAGGTGACAAAATTCCAGTTCAAATGATAATTCCAGAACTTGATGAGGAAGGAAAAATCATATTGGAACCTAAAGCACTGATGGAATCAAGAACTCGACAACTACGAAATCAATCAATTTCAGAGTATCTCATCAAGTGGAGGAACTTACCCAGTGAAGATTCTACATGGGAGGATGAGAATTTTATACAAAAGCATCCAGAGCTATTCAAGCATTGAGGACACCACTTTTTTTAAGGAGAGGGGCATGTTAGGTCCCTATATTACTAGGGTAGTCCCTTATTGTTGTTAGTGTAGCCCCCTTATTGTTATTGTTGTGCCCCTGTAACCCCAATATTGTTATTATTATGCCCTTACATTATTATTGTTAGGTCGGCTAGGATTATATTGGGAACCCATGGAATCCTATATATAGAAGGAGGTTATCTCATTTGTATCATCCATGAATTGTTCATTTATGTAATGTAAAGGAGGTTGCTCCCTTGAAGTGGCTTATTTCTAAGGCGTTGATCTCTATTTTCTTCTATTTTTGGACCTAGTTTCATAACAACTTGTCCCTTAGCTTCTCTCATCCTCTTCAAATGAGGGAGTTGAGGAAAATGATGGGTATAATGTTTGTACTCATCACAAATAGAATAATAATTATTAGTCCTTAGACAAGGGTTCTTGTTCTGCTTTTGTGGGTTATTTGTACCCTGATTTTGGTTTTGGTTTTGATTGGGGGGGTTTCCCCCATCTGATGCTCACGAAGGTTGTTGTTGGTTATTACCCCCAGCCCAGGTTCCCCTTTTTGCATGTTATTTCCTTTCTTCTTGTTGGAATTTGAAGGATTTTTTGTGTTTAGCTGTTTAAATGACTGTTGTTGTTATGGGAAAGAAGGATGCATGGAAGTAACCCCAACATTAGGCTGGGACATGGGGTTAGTTTGTTGGGGTGCGAAAAAAGGTAGTAAGAGTTCCCTTGTCTTGGGTTGGTGTAAGTGTTTTAGGAGGTGGACACCGCCTCTATGTCACATGGAGGGTATTTTCCACCCTGTATGCGAGGATATTGGTTGCTCTGAATTCTAGGGTACTGGTTACCTTGTGTGGGAGGTATTTTAGAGTGCACATGCTGATTTGGATAATATACCGTCTTGGATGGAATGTGAGCTATGGGTGGACCTCCAAATGATTGGAAATGGGGTTTTCCACGATACCCATTTCTAGTATATTGGAAAGTGTTTCTTGGGTGATTTTAGGTGATGGTTCTAATTAAACCATCCGCACAACTTAATGCTCCTGGTTTATCTTTTCTGAAATATTGTAACCGAGGGGAATTAGAGGGTATAAAGTAAAGGTACCATAATTGAGTGTAAATGAGCTAAAACTATTAAGATTTACTAATATCCTATTCTTTTGTTTGTGGCATGGTTATGGAAACATATTGTGCAATTGCTGGAACAAGAGATTTTAGAAAGAAATTGAGGCATAGATCCTATGTTACGTTCACTTTACAAAGGCTAAAAAATTTTCACCATTCATGAACATGGTCAGAGATGTGTGTGGAAGTTGTTTGTCTAAAGTGTGTTACCAAATCCAACCCTGTGTCATGATGGACTGGGAGATGAAAAAAAATGAGAAATGACCTAGTTAGGGATTAAGGCTACATGGGAGCCCGATGTCTCACTTACATACCATTTTGTCACAGGGCCTATGAGGGTGCATTGAAATAGTCTTAGGAGAACTGAGTAAAATATAATGTTGTTAGATAAGCACCATAGATGAAAGGTCATAATGTGGTTTTCTGGATCCTCCCCTCGATTTCCTTCAAACTTTGGAATATTGGAAGGAAACTTTGTTGGCATGGAGAGCCATTGTTGACTGTGAGAAATGGGATCATTTTTGAGATTAATTAAATCCGATAGGATAAAGGAAGTAAGAAATAGGATTCGGTTGGTGTTCACCATCATATACCGATTACTTTGAGTAGGGTAGTATGTGGACTTCCCTAAGGGGTAGTGAAAGGATTACTTTGAGAGGTAGGTGTCCCAATAAAATTTTCTCCAATAAAATATGAACAAATGAAGGTGGTTGAATGGTGACTTCTACACCTAGATGGAAAGAGACCTGACACCTATCCTAGTAAAGGGGGGAGGTTTAGTATGTGATGAGAGCGACAAGAAACCCTTGGTTCCCCTATGGTGCCCTTTATGGGTGTGTGTTACTTGATGTGGTGAGGGAGGAATCTTTGAATAAACCAAAGTGAATCACATACATAAAATAAAGAGAAAAAATAAGTGTTTAATTATCCCTTTATCTATCTAATGTGTGAAATAATCGAGAAATGGTGTTTATGAGGTTTTATTGTGTATGATAAAGATACCTATAGACATAACATCCTGTCCACTCAAATAGTAATTAGAACCTTGATATGAGTCCTTAATTGGATACTGAGGCTACATTCCAAAAGTGCTGGAAACGTTTCCAGTAATGCCTAATAAACCAAGGCTAAGAGGGTTATAATGGGGGGTACTGGGGCTACGTCCTAAAATAACTGGAAACATTTCTAGCAGCCTTACCAAGATCACCTTAGGTCTCAGTGCTCCCACACCTAAACCTATAGGGAAATATGCCCTAAGCTTGGCATCTAAGTTTCTTGCATCTAATGGGAATGTTGGAATCTCAACTTCTGTTTGTTAGGTTTGGACCTAATACCCCTACCACATTTTGGGAGTTGACGTGAAGGAATGTGATAATCCGTCCCCAAGCCTTACCCCTTCATGGGTTTCTCTACATACACTGCATTTTTTACTGGATAATGTAATATTTCAAGATCCCTAAAATTCAGTTTCTATGTTTCAATATGTAGAAAAACTAAAGGTGGATTATGTGTTGCCTACTCCTATAGTCCTAACTTGAAATATAAATTATCTTTTGGCCCCTATGGCAAATTTAATGTGTTCAAATTATGGTTTCTTTTTAGAGAGTATTTATTCACTTAGGGTGTGAAATGTAAGCTAGAATAAACTAAGCACAAAGGCTCCGGAAAGTGGATACCCTTTGTACAAAGTTTAGGGTAGCTTAGTGTGTGTAGTGAAAAATGTGTGTAAGTGAAATATTGAGCATATAAAGTGTGGAGTGATGTGGATATGCAATGATCCTTTACAAACTCACCTAATTACACCATGTTATGCTTGTTCCTTGCAAGAAAAGAAATGACGTGTGGATGATGGACCACTTCGTTCCTTCCTATTTACACTATGTGAGCATATAGTTAGATGGAAACCAAGTTATTTGAGAAATATTTTAGATTCAACCACAATATCGTCACAAGGACACAAGGGTAGAATGAGATACTCCCTTTCTTTACTAACACCTAGTCCTAGTCTCGATAATACTTAAAATGAAGTAAAATTTTTGGTTAGTAAAAAAAATACGTGAATTTAAGGCCACTTAATTTCCTCCTAATTAAGCTATGTTTTGAGTGAGAGAAAAATAAGTTGAAACGATATGTGGATTAAGGCCACTATACTTTCCTCCTAATTAAGATATGTTTGAATGCAACAATTTTCAGAGTAAAAGATAAGAAATTGCCCTACTTATGATGGATAACAAAGAAAATTGAAAGCCTATTTGAACTAGAAAAAATTACAAGAGTCTGAGTAGATCATTAAAGGCTTCCACGACACTTTTAACTATTTGTGTATCTCACGGGTTATGTTCTACACAAGTGCGAGACTAGCATGACTATCTCTGAAAAAAGCCACGAGGGAGCCTCGAAAAAATGAATAAATGGTTGTGTGAGTTGTGTGCAAGTCCTAGGGGTCCTTCAAAATTCCAGAGAGATGATAGCATAAAAGCACAACGAAATTCCAGATAAGAAAGACTTGCAAAACAACCAATTAGACTAAAAAAAAAAATCTAGTGGAGTCACCATTTTGTATGGTGTGTTTGATTACTTATGAGTATCGAAAACAAATTCTTTGCAGTTGGTTGGTTCCTAAAAATAGTATACAAAAAAATGATATGTGTTAGTGGATAAACATGTACAAACAAGAGATTGAAATTAATGGAGACAATGCATGAACAAAACTAAACTAAAACCAAGCTAAATAACACAAAACAAGCTTGTGAAACAAAACAAATCAATAAAGGTATAGGAAAAGGATAATCATTATAGATTTCTCTTGGTGGAAGAGTTACAATAAAAGTATTAAAGACATTTGAAGAGAGTTGTTTGAGAAATGGTGCTCAAAATATCTCAACAAGGATTTCACATTTTCAATCTCTTTTGCAAGCTCTTTCCCTCTCAAAAAATCTTAGAAAACTCTCTACAATGGTGGAATTCTCCTCACAATGGTATGCTAGATTGTTTTGGAGAAATTTTGGCAACATAACAATAGAGAACCTCTTATTATTTTTATATCTCCATGAACTTGTATTTATAGAATTTTTGGACACTCCTTCCCAAGGAAAATTTAAGGATGGACGTTTATCTTGAAGTTTAGAAACCTTGGCGAATCTTACGAGTCCCTAATATGAAAACTATAAAATTTTTGGCGATATTTGTGTAGAAATATTTATATTTTATATTATTATGTATAAAATTTGGCGATTGTTAAAGTAAAATAATTTTTTACTGTAAAAATTTGGCGAATCATTTTTAGGAAAAAATGGAAATTGGCGAATCTTTTTTTTGGAAAAAGCATGGAAAATTATTCCACCTACGAATATCAACCCCTAAAATTATCCATGCTCCTTCCCTCCTTTGGCTCATCAATGTGGTTGTTTTCCTCATAAATGAGATGATATCTACCATATTCTTGCCATTAAGGTGTCTTGGGGCTCAAGGCTCAAATGGTCAGGCCATCATGTCAAGAGGTGGAGTGTTTCTTAAGAAATTTCATGTCCCAAGTTGTGAACTGGGATTTTTGTGACCCACATGGCTATCAAATAAAAAATCGTGTGGTAGTTAATTTCCAACTGGGATGCACCCGCGAGGGTTGATTTTGTAATACATATTTAGGAAAGCTTTTGATTTTTTGGGTCTTCATGATGCTTCCAATTGAAAATGTAACCTCTGTGTATGATGATAATTGAATTTGAACATATTCTGCTACATACAGATGATTGTACAATTCTCTCATGATGACACCTGAGATGACATCAGCCTAGAGGTCTCTTTCTAGAATGGTCACAAGAAGTCACACAAAGAGAAGAGCCAAGTTGACAAGAACCGGGCTGATTTGAAAAAGTCACGAGCTTGATGCAAGTGAAGGACAAATCATAAGAGGTTTTGTGCTGAGCAGTGTGGCTCCATGATACACCTAGGCCCGGAGGCTATTTCCCCGAAGAATGAAGAGGAACATACATTAAAATGAGCAGTGTGATGTGAGTCCAGGATGCAGTGGCATACACAAAAACTTTTCAATCAACCCATTGGAGTTATGTGGACCCATAGATGGGTCAGCTCGGAGGGTCAATCCTGGAGTAAAAAACCAAGCACACAATTGGAATGGTTGGGTAAAAAAACCTAGGATACATAAATTTTGGAGGAAAATAATGACCATCGTGAGGTTGATAACATATATTTATATGTATGTATATGTGCATATAGGTAAAGGTTTCATTTTAATGCAAAGAACAGGGTTGTGGAACCATAACCCATGAACAGGTCAACAACCATCAACCATTTTCCATGTAGCACTAGGAGGTTAGATAGGGGCTATATCCACCATTGCAATTTTGGAGAAGTATATAGTGCTACGTCATCGTATTAGCCACATGAATGCCATGTATCTATGATGATGGTGTGGCACTAGCTACTTTGTCAAAATTGCAATGGTCCCATCACTTAATTCGAAGGTTGGATCGAGGTAAATTTTATATCACTAAAATCATATTGATGAGATGAATGCAATGGTGGTGTAGAAATAAGGCTTTAATTGAGTTAAAAAATCAATATTTTTAGAACCCACTTCCATACCGACACCTTGGATCTTGGGTTAACAAAGTAACAACCATCCTCCTAATGTGGGTTCTGTAGGGGATTAAGAAGGGAGCTATTACAAAGTGGTATTAGAGCATCTAGGTTCAACACTTGGACTGGATGGGCTCTAACATGGGCAAGTAACAAAAACATTCCCACAAGAAGTCCTTATAGTGATATTTATAAATTAATTAAAGAAATGTTTAGGTGTTAAAATTTGATCTATGACTATTTGACTGACATAGTTTCTTTGTGATATGCCTATGTAGCATGGACTAATAATTGACATGTTTCATTTTGGTTGATAAGATAATGGTTGTGTTGAAAAATGTATATAATGTGGACTATGTAGTCCTATGTGTTAATAATTTGATGATTGAACGACATTAGTGTATTGATATGAATTATTTGTTTTGAATAATGTTTCCAATGTTTCCATAATAGTTCTGCGAAAGCAGGATCATGTACATGATTTCTTGCTTTTTACTGATATTATTGTTATATTTCTAAGAATTATGTGTGAATGGAAAAAAATAATGTAAGATAACATCATATGAAGATCACCCAAAATAGTATAGTGGGGTACACCATAAATCCTGATGACCAAGAAATGATCAACAAGATGGTAAAATATAGTTTTGATCACACATCTTACAAGCATGAAGAAGTGAGGACATATGAAGCATAAATATTAGTTAGCCATGGGGGAGGAACAAACTCTCTTGATGTGATGGATACTTTGAGGACCCTAAGGGCAGAGGTCAAAAGTTTTAAGGCAGATAATGGAAGATTGGTAAGATATTAGGAGGAAAAATTTGAAATCGATCTAGTCATGTTGCAAAGCCTCTCATATTTAGAGAGACAAAAAAATAATGAGTTGGAAACTAGTCACAGAGGAAAGAGAATCCTTCAAGAATATAAAGATAAAACAAATGTAATAAATGGTAGAAGGTCCACGAAGAAGCATGGGTGGGAGGGTGAAGACATAGTGAAGGGAAGTCTACCCCTAAGTACCACAAGAGGAAGAAATAGCACCTATGTGCACCACTCTAGTATATATTTTGACTCTATTACCATGAGGCACCATTATCACTCTCATTATCATCATCATCATCATCATCATCATCATCAACATCATCATTAGAGAAGGAGAGAAAAGGATTATATGCTTGGGGATTTTAAGAAAGCAAATATATCCACATTTGATGGAGACATGAGGAAGGATGAAGATGCAAAATATGTGTTGTTGGGTATGAAGATATTATTTAGAATCCATGATTATTCTAAATACATGAAAGCCAAAAGTTCCACCTATACCTTGAAGGGGAAAGAAAACATATGGTGGGAATATTAGAAGAATATCATAGGTATCGTTGAAGAGGAGATGACTTGGTGAAATTTTGAAAATCTCTTCAAAAATCAGTACTTATTAGAGTGATACTATGACAACAGAGAAAAATAATTTGATGAGCTCAAGATGGGACAAATGATAGGTGACGATTATGTCACCAGGTTTCTACAATTATTAATATAAGTGCCATATATTAGATATGAGAAGGCCAAGATTCAAAGGTTCATCTGTGGGTTGCATATCATATTCAAAGATTGAATTGAACTGTTGGAACCTCATCCCTTAAATGATTCCATTAAGAAATTAAAACATAATGGTAGAAGTGTCATTAGACACAAAATTTATTAATCATGAAAAAAAATCACATACGAAATTTTGCAAGACTTTACACTCGAACACTCAAACACTCTTGCAATCAGGAGAATGAGCTATATATAAGCTAAATGTCCTAACCTATTCTAGTTATGGATCACTTATTAAATTAACAAGTGTCCATCTACATTAAATTCCATCCTGAAAAATATGCTAATTATTTTCCTATATTGGAGCCTAAGAAACGACATCTTTCTAGATGCCATGTCTTTTACAACAATATCTATTTCTAAAGTGTCTCCAATATTTTATTAAATATCATAAATAATTAAATATTCTATCTAACTTTTAAACTATGACTTCTGTATTTTTGGATAATCTAAAATTCCCATCTATGATCCAAATATACATTACAACAGATACCAAGTTCATCTCTGAACTTAGAAAATTTTATCCTGCCACGTGGTTTTGTAAAAATATCAGAGATTTGATCTTCAGAAGGACAATAAATCAGCTTGATGACATCCTTTGCAATTACCGTTTTGATGTGATGATACATGGTATCCACATACTTTCTTTTTGAATGAAAAACTGGGTTCTTAGAAAGCTTTATGGCTGACTGGCTATCGATGAATAATGATGTAGCTTATGCTTGAGGAATTCCCAAGTCCTGTAAAACTCTTCCCAACCAAACAATTTCACATGTTGCTTCCCATGCTGATATGTATTCAGATTCTACTGAAGAAGTGGCCACTGTAGCTTGCTTCTTGAAACTCAAATATACTGCAGCTGACCCCATGTTCATTAAATAAACTGAGGTGGATGCCTGATCATCAATACTTCCAGCAAAATTGGCATATGAAAATCCACCAAGTACAAAGTTTTTAGTCTTTTTGTAAAGAAGACCAAAATATTTTGTTCCTTGGATATATCGAAGAACTCTTTTGACTGCATTCCAGTGGAAATATCGTGGTTCCCACATAAAGAATAAAAGAATAATGACTGCATAAGATAGATCTGTTCGACTAGTTGTTAGATAAATTAGGCTGCCAATTACCTGACAATAAGTAGTGTTTTCCACGATTTCCCCCCCTTCAAATTTTGAAAGTTTCAAGTTTTGTTCAATGGGGGTATGAACAAGTTTGTAATCTTGCATTCCAAATTGCTAAAGAACTTCTGCTGCATCCATACTCTAAGAAATGAAAATATGATGTGCATGTTGAAATACTTCAAATCCAAGATAATAGTGAAGTAGTCCCAAATATGTCATCTTAAAACTTGGATGTAACTCCTTTTTCACTTGTATAATATGATCATTATTGTTGCCAGTGATGATCAAATCATCTACATGCATAACAAGAATCACCATATTTTTACCTTGTTGGTGCACATACGAGGTATCATAAGATTCACTTCGTTGAAAGCCAACTTTCCAAAGGTATTCGTCCATTTTGGCATACCAAGCTCATGGAGCTTGTTTTAAGCCATATAAATCCTTGATCAATTTGCAGACTTTATGTTCCTTTCATTCAATTTCAAAACCTATTGGTTGTGTCATATATACATCTTCTTATAAATATCCATTGAGGAAAGTACTTTTTACATCCATTTGATGAACTTTCCATCCTTTTTGTGCTACTAATGAAAGTGTTAAATGGATAGTGTTCCATTTAGCTATAATATAAAAATTTTCTTCATAATAAATCCCTTCATGCTGTGAAAAACCCTTAGCAACAAGTCTTTCTTTGTATTTATCGATGACTCCATTTTTTTGTACTTAATTCAGTAAACCCATTTGCATCCGATGGGTGTTTTTGTCTAGAATTGCCTGATATTATTCAACCATAGCCTGTTTCCATTATTTATGTTTTACTGCCTCTTTGTATGTAGAGGGTTCAAAAAAATAATTTGTTATCAAGGAAAAATTTCCTTCATTTCTGTGTGACCCCTGTGTTCCTGTTTTACTTTTCTCATTAGGCCTTACATATTTTAAAATTTGAAAAACCCATTTTGGCAATTGATGTTCACTTGTTTGAGATTATGAAAAATCACCATCATTGTAAAGAGGATTGATGTAAACATATGTTCGTTGATCAACTGCAGATTCTGGGGGTGGAGATTCATTATTATAAGAACTGCTCCTGCTAGGAGATTTGGATGAACTACCAAAAGACCCAGACAACATTGGTGAAGTAGAACTAAATGGACTGGATGAATCATCTTCAGATTAATGAAAATCAAGTTCATACCAATTTTATGAATTTGGTCGACTTTGCATATTTCCTTTCCTTTTATCGCCTTTAGTTTCCAACTTTTGAAGAAGAATTTCTATTTCTTCAGCACTCTTAATCTCAGTTTCGTCAAAAATAAAATCTCTATTGACAATAAATTTCCCATTGGAAAAAAATTAGTACCCTTTCTTCTCATGAGAATACCCAATCATTGTGCATTTCAAAATTCTTGAGTCAAGCTTAGTTCATTTTTCTTTCGGAACTAAGGCATAACATACTGATCCAAAAACCCTGAGGTGTTTAACTCGAGGTTTGAAACCAAACCATGCCTCATAAGGTGTAATTCTGTCTAAAGAAGCAGTTGGAGATTTGTTCGTTAAGTAAAAAATTGTATGGATTTCTTCTGCCCCATATACAAGACCTAAATTTTTGAAAGTTAGCATTGACCTTGCCATTCTCAACAAGGTACAATTCATTCATTCTACTACTCCATTTTTCTGTGGAATGTAGAAATTTGTAAGATGTCATTTTATACCATTATCCTTGCAATACATTTGGAATTCATTAGAAGTGAATTCCCCTCCATTGTTTGTTCTAAGAGTGCCAATATTCTCTTTGACTTCATTTTCAACAAGTTGGCAATTTTTTTTAAAATTTTCAAATGATTCTAACTTTTTCTTAAAAAAAAACCCAAGTCATCCAAATAAACTCATCAAAAAAGAGTAAGAAATATCTACATCCTCCTAGCAAAGTTTGTGAGGGTCCAAAAATATCAATGTGAACCAATTGCAAACGCTTGTTTACTCGCTATGAATTTGTCGAAAAAGTCTCTCGACTTTGTTTTCCATAAATGCAAGCTTCAAATTTTTCATTTTCCATCTTGAAGGTTGAAAGTCCCTTAACCATTCCCTGTTTTTGCAATTGAGAGAGACTTTAGAAGTTTAGATGTCCATATCTTACATGCCACAATCTTATAGGTGAAATGTTTGTACTTGTTGCTCTTGCAAAGTTAGAATTCCTTGGAATAACTGTCCCTTTCCTTAACAGTTTTCCATATTCATATCCTATCATCACTGTTTTCACGCTCTGTTTGATTGAGTTGATTTTAACAAATCCATCCTCCATAACCACCTAATGTCCTGCTTGTCAAATCGTGACTAAAGAAAACAAATTCTTCTTAAAGGTTGGTACATACCATACTTTTGAAATCATTCTTTCTCAAATGCTAGGTAGATAAAATTTAACTACACCTTTTCCATAAGGAGTATGTTTTGTATCATCAACAAGAAATATTGAATTGAGATGGCAATGTTGGAAGTTACAAAATAAGTCACGTCGAAAAGTCATGTATTGGGTTGATCCTGTATCTAAAATACATGCATATTCATAATCAATTTTAATATAATTGGAGACCTATAATATTGTTGATTCTGATTTTTTGAAGACATATTCTGAACCATCATCATCTTGATCATTGGAAAAAAAGGTGTGTTTGATGGAACTTTGGAATTTTTTCAAGGGAAGTTCTACAATCTTCATCATAATGGCCAAATCTGTTACATCTTCTGCAAACAATTTGAATCAAACATCTGACTCTACCTTGATTCTGTCCTCTACTTCTATTTTGACCTCTGCTTTGAGTTTTACCTATACCTAGACTTTTTCCTCTTCCTTGATTATAACACTTTCCTTGAAAGTTTCTTCTGCCTAAACTGTTTCCTTTGTTGAAGTTGTTCCCTCTGCTTTGGCTTCGACCATGAAATTTTCCACTATGTGTTGTTGGATTTTGATTAAAATGTCCTCTTCCTCTACCTATAGAATTTTCAGTTGAGGATTTACTTGTGCTGGCCTCTCCCCAATTTGTTTCTTCTTCCCAAAGGTTTTGTCACGCTGAGCCAAAATTTCACTTAGTTCATAAAAAATGAATTTAACTAAATTTCCAGTTACTTGTAAGGTTTCAAAGAAATGTGTGTATGAGGAAGGAAATCCAACAATTAGAATTGTAGTCATGAAACTACCATCTATTGTTGGAAATCTAACATTTACTATTTCCCGCTTAAGGTTTTTAAGCCTTGAAATATATTCAAGAACATCTCCTCCTTCAACCAATTTCTAGTGGAGCAAATTTAATTGAAGATCAACCTTTTTTGATTCAGATTGTGTATCAAACAAATATTTAAAAGTTAGCGAAGTAAACCATGCATCAAAGGAATTTTCAATATGAATATACATCTCATCATTAACTGAAGATTTTATTAGAGCTAATGCCTTGGAATTTTTGATTTCCCATTTTACTAACAAAACTGCATCTGTGGGTTTATTAGGGTTAACATATCCATCACATGTACCTTGCAAAGTTCACTATAAATTAAAGTAATTTCCATGAGGCATTTCCATGTCTTGTATATTTTTGTGCCTTCAATTTTGTTAGAATTGGAATTTTTTTTTATCACTTGGACATTGTACAGTTGAATGTATGCACCAAAAATAAACAAGCACCAGAAAATAAGGATGATAGCCACACCACACGCAACACACCATGCAAAAAAAATCTATCGGGGCTTGGACTTGACCCTTGTATAGTTGTTGGAGAAGAAAAATGACTGATATTTGCACTTGGCTCTAGTCAATTTCTCTAAAATTTTACACTATAACTCTCAAAATTTCACTAGTTTACAATTCCCTCGCAAATTTTTTACTTCAAAAAGTACTATAACTCCACCTCAAAGTAAAAAATTACTTTGAGTTACAATATCACTCTTATCTCTCCAGATAAAATAAAATGCAAACATAATCTCCTTATTAATCTAAAAAATTGCAAAATTTACCACTCCAAACATTTACAAATAACCCCTCACATCGTGTTTCTCCAAAAATATTACAAATAAAAGAAAATTACTTATCTCTCCAAATTACAAATTACAAACAATAAAAAATTCCTTATCTCTCCAAATTAAAAATATTACAAATCTTTAATCAATTTAAAATATACTTATTACTCCACAAAGCTCGATAGTATCGGTCGGTGGAACTGGCCAGAATATGCAAATGTGACATCAACTCAAACAACTGCAATGGGTTCGCAAAAAATACTTGTACTTTGACTACTGCAAATATACTGTACCACGACTAAAGGAATGTAAGCTAAATCCCTATATAGATGCTCACCTATGGGTACTCATCATCATTATGTAATGTGTAGTTTTTTTAAGCAATTTTCCCAGTTTATATGAATGAAGAAGATTTATTTCGATCACCTTGATCATTTCCAAATGCGTCGGTGGGGTGCTTTCCCTTGCCAGGTGTATTTTATTCTCTATGATGTTCTCTATGTTTTCCAGCTCTAGACATGATCCATGCTAGATGGAAATTGTCCTCACGCTGGCTGCAAACTGGAGGTTATAGAAATTTCATACGACAACACTGTCTCATAATCTCATATAATAGACCATATGTGAATAGGAAGCTTATTTTCCCATCTCAGTCATCTAGAAAGAGAAGAATACCTTTCGAAGATATAGTTGGGAAAAAAAGGATGCACAATTTAAAAGATAAGGAGATTAAATAATCCTTTCACAAGTTCCCACATATGCAATTTTGAGTTGAAGGTTCAAATTCAAGTGTTGCAAAAATTATTGTCAAAACTTTTGTTCCTCTTGTACTTAGATATAGATTTATTTCAATTCCTAGCATAGTTCAGTCACAATATTGAGGATGGAGGGAAATGCAATCATATTTGGTAGCGAAGGGCTTTTCCTCATAAACCAAGGAGATTTGAATAGACACCTTCTGACGGAAAATTGTGTGGTGTTGTTGTTCGGAAGCCACGAGAAATGGCATAGTCAAAGGCAAGACCCTTTGCAAGGAGAAAGGTTTGGCTAGTCACAAGATATTCAACTAGGAGTAAGGTATGGGAAATGGAAAGGTTTAGGATATGGACCAAGATACAGTCAGAGGTTGCATTCAACAGTGAAAGGCACAATGCTTGAAGGTTGTGTTAAGTAGTGAAGGATGTGTGCAATGTTTTCCAAAATAGGAATATCACTTAGGAGGAACTTAAAAGGATCATTAAACGTGAAGAAATCAATGACACCATCGACTAACCTTACTTCGTGGATGTGATGAAACATAAATTACATGGAAATTTTGATAATGAAAGAAATTTTTTGTTCATAATAAAAAAAATTAATTTCAAATTTAAAAATATAAAATCAGTAATAATAATCAAATTTATTTTCCTTTAAAAAAAAATTGGACAAAATTCATACCAATTAATTGCTTGGTAGGATTTTCCAAAAGCTTGGATAGTTTAAATCTCCAGCTTCACATCATCTGAATTACTATAGCTCTGATACCACAATAATGGTAGAAGTGTCCTCAGACACAATTTTATTAATCAGGAAAAGAAATTACGTAAGAAATTTTGCAAGAGTTGACACTTGAACACTCCAACACTCTTGCAATTAGGAGAATGAGCAATATATAAGCTAAATGTCATAACCTATTCTAGTTATGGATCACTTATTAAATTAACAAGTGTCCATTTACATTAAATTCCATCCTAACAAATCTACTAACTATTTTCCTATATTGGAGCCTAAGAAACGACATCTTTCTAGATGCCATATCTTTTACAACAATTTCTATTTCTAAAGTGTCTCCAATATTTTATTAAATATCCTAAATAAAATATTCTATTATAAATTTTAAACTATGATTTTTGTATTTTAGGATCATCTAACAAAACATTGCTATGAGCAAGAAAAGAATAGGCCAGGAATCAACAGTGATTGAAGATAAAAGAGAAAGATTGGAAATAAAAATTCCTAAGAAAACTGTGAAAATAAAGGAAGGCATACTCATAGCGAAATAAAATTGATCTCAGTAAAAAATCAGTCTGGTTTCCAAAGGCAGTGCACACTAAATAACAAAAAAGAAACACACAGATGAGACAAAAAAGAAATTGAAATGTTGGACTTGTGGTGAAAACCACCTTGAAAAAGACTACTCACATCAAAGGAACACATGGCCTAAGATTTACAATGCCCACGAAGCATGCAAAGTGGGGGACGTAGCACAAAGTTTGCCCATAATTTACGCAACCATGGACAATCGCCAGGAAGACCACCAAGCATCCATCATTGAGATGGAAGATAATATTTGTGATTAATTTATTTCCATTTTAATTGACCTCGGTTCTAATTAAAATTATGTTAGGTTAGAGCCTTGGAAATATGAAAATTGACTAAGGAATTACACATGGAGCCATGGCTAGTTCAATTGTCAATGATAAAACATAGGAAAATTAGTCACTAGGTGAAATTGTGTGCACTTGAACTTAGTCACATGCCCATAACAACACATTTAAATATGTTTCCATTGGGCGAGTATGGCATATTATTGGGCATGGATTGGCTATACATGTGCAAGGCCAAAGTGGATTATTTTGAAAAAGAAATTGAGTGCTTGGATGATGTTGGAAAAATTAAAATATTACAAGGCAAGAGAAAACCAATTTTAGTTAGACTAATCACAACAATGTTGGCTAAACACGATTGCTAGAAGGGTTGAAAATTATTTTTTGTGCAAATCTAGCGATAATGGAGCTAGTGATAGCACTGGGTAAGAAGAAATTGGAATAATGAAGAAATATCTAGTGTTGCAATAATATGAGGATGTGTTTTCCGTAGATATACTAGGTTTACCTCATAGGGAAATAGATTTATCTATTGAATTGGTGCCTAGTTCAACACCAACGTCCAAACCACCATATTAGATGAATATGGTAGAGATATTTGAGCTAAAATTACAACTGAAAAATATTCTTGATAAAGGTTACATACGACTGAGTGTGTTACCATGGGGAGCTATAGTGTTATTTGTGAAGAAGAAGCACATTACCTTTGTATTGATTATAGACAATTAAATAAAGTGAAAATCAAGAATTGGTATTCCTTGCCACGGATTGATGATTTATTTGATCAGTTGAGAGGATAAATTATCTTCTCGAAGATTGAATTGAGGTCTGGATATCATCAAGTGTGTATCAAAGAAGAATATTCCAAACAAGATACATGCACTATGAGTTTGTAGTGGTACCCTTTGGGCTTATTAATGTCCCTGTTACTTTCATGTGTCTTATGAATAATGTGTTGCATCCTTATTTGGAAAAAAATTGTCATTGTTTTTTATGACATATTAGTAAATTCAAGAATTGTCAAAGAGCATGAAAAGAACCTAGTTGCAATATTACAATTACTAACAGAACACAAGTGTAATAGCCCATGGTTGATTTTCCATGTAAATAAAAAAAAAAACCAAGGTCATGGGACATGCATTCCAAGTTTTATGTTGAGAAAAACATAGTGATGTGTATCACTGGTTATTAATTTATGGTCATGGAAATTGGGAAAGGCATTGGAAAAGGAAAAGTAGAATTAATTTGATTTATTCATGAAATAAATGAAAATAGGAGAAAATGAAGGTGAAGAGTGACATATTTGGATGAGAGGGAAATTGAAGGAAAAATGAAGCAGTTGAAGAAATTGAGGCCTAAATGACAAAAAGGCTTCTTAGGATCAATTCACAGTTTTTGCTAGTTAGCCTTTTGACAATTTTTGGGTGGATCTTTCTTCTATTCTCTCATTCTCTCATAATCTTGCACACTTAGAATATTCTTGGAGCATTTTGGCATACATTTGATTTGGATAAAGAAGGAAAAGGAAGCATGAAAGCACAAGGGAATGGTTGGATCAACAACTACAGTTGGATTTATTTGTAGGTAAAGGTTGCATGTGTGATTTCCTTGTTGATTTTTGGATGCATGGTATATGCATGTGATTTGATGGTAATGTGTTCTCATTGGCATGGATATTTTCCTGGGTTGACAATGATTTTATCCTTGAATTTCCATTTTCTCGATATCCATGCTGTTGTGGGTTTTCCCAATTAATTGTTTTCTTATTGGTGCTCATAAATCCTTATAGCTACAGGTTGGAACAAACACTCTAGAAGCCCTAGAATAACTTGGGTTGAGTTAATAGGCCTAAAGCCTAGGTTAGGACAACTGAGCTGGAGCCCTTAGTGGGTTGAGTTACTAGTCCCTAGAGCCATGTTGGAAAAATAATCTGGAGCATTGGAAGGTTGTGCATTGAGTCAATAGTTTCTAGAGCCCTGGACAATTTGGGTAGAGACTGATCTGGTTTGTTTTTGTGATGTTTGACCATAGATGTGGAATCAATGGTTGATGGTTGAGGTGGTTTGGCCTCTGGAAGCCTTGGTTTCGTTTAGTCTTGGTTTGTTCCATGAAATACCACATTCATGCTTGGAATATGGTGCACAGGTGATTGACTGAAATAGATATTTGGCTCAACCCAATCTATGGTCAGGTGGTACGTGGAAGTCATTAACTTGGTTTATATTTTCATATGTTAATACAAGACATTTCCTTATTTTGGTATATGAAAATTTTTAATGATTATGTTGGTGATATTTTGGCTATGTTTCCATGGTTTCTATGATGGTTATTTCCCAGTTATATGTTGGTTATATGATGTGTATTATCTATGGCTCTTGTCATGAATTGTTTACTTATTGAATGGTTGATGAATATATGGAATAATAAGTGTTGTTGTAGCTATGTGGAGAGGACATAAGACCTTCTTGGTGAATCTCAGATGAATCTCAGACTATTATGATCAAATACACATTCATGACCTATAGCTTACATGCTTTCCATGTGTTTGACAAAAAGTCTAGTGTGTTCTAGGTAGTATATGTCAAGTTCTTGATTTGAGTTTGAGTGTTTAGATTTGTTTTCATGTAAATTATGATTCTAGAAAGTCTTATAGTTCTGGGTAGTGGTATGGAGGTTGGATTAGAATTATGGCTCAGATATTGGGATCACACCTTTGAACTAGATATTTTGGGCTATAACCGCATGGAAGCAGTGCCACGCATGTAGTTGGAGCCCTATAATCACACTCTTTCCTTGTTGTGCATGAGTTTGGGGCTTAAGATGTGAGAAAAACAACTTCAGATTAGGGTTTGGTCACTTGGGTGGTTTTTTGGTGCCCGAGTGTCTTATACTCTTTAAGGGATGTATGTGAATTTTAAGTTGTTGAAGCCACTTCCATAACTAAATATTGGAAGTTGGATCATGTCATAGTAACTCCTCGCCTCATATTTACCCTGGCAAGCGAGTGAAATTGGGTAAATGTGGGATGGGGTGGGTTATAGGGAGGTATCAGAGTGAGGTTGTAGCACTGAACCTCGGGGTAGTTGTGATTGTTATGTATGCATGTTCGAATGTCTATGTGTTTTTCATGCATGCATGTTGGTTATTTCTTGTGATGGTCATTGTCGCACTTGCATCATCATGTTGAGGCTGATGATGTTCGTATTTTGATATGATTGATATGTTGATGTTCTCTCTCTCTCTCTCTCTCTCTCTCTCTATATATATATATATATATATATATATAATTCTAACCTAGAATGATTTGTCCAGAAAAGATAGCCTCCCCTAAAACACACTAAAGTATAATTGATTATGATTATGTTTGGTTTATCTCGCATGGTATGTTTGCAGAAAGTAGAAGATCATAGATGAAAAGAAAGATGGTGGATTGCAGTTCATGTGAATCTCCTGATAAACCAGATGAGAAACACAAAGATGAGTACTCTCCCGACATAGAACATACCTTGAGAAATTTAAAGGAAAATATCATAAGCTGTAAGGCAAATAATGACACAATCATTTAGTGACAAGAAATACTTTCCAGAGCACAAGAAAAACAAGCAAAGGTTAATGTAGTGATTTATTAGATTTGCAAAGATAGATACAACCAAGAACTAGTTATGGACATGACGAAAGGACAAATGGGGCATATTGTAGTAGGTCTCATGAAGGGAACAGGTCGGAAAAAGATCAAAAAGTCATAGGTGGTAGATGTTTGGATACACTTGACAGGAGAGGTAGTGGTTATGGGTTCTATTCTAGTTCTGGTTCAAAGAGACAACAAGGTCATCACCATTATCATCCTTACAGGAGGAACGAGAAGCAATACTTTCTAGATGATTTCAAGAAATTCAAGCCTCCTAAATTCAATGGAGAGTTGAAGAAATTAGAATATGAAAAAGCATGGTTTCTTGGGATGAAGAATTACTTTGAGCTGCAGATTATATAAAGAATATGAAATCTAGGATATCCATTTTTAGTCTCAAAGGGAAACAAAACATTTGGTGGGAAGATGTGAAGTGTGTTAGAGACATCAAGAAACATGAGTTTAGTTGGAATGTGTTTAAGATAATTTTAAGGAATAAGTAATTGTCAGAGAGATACTATGATGGTAACGCTAAGGATTTATATGAGTTGAAGATGGGTTCTATGAATGATAACAAGTATATGACTAAGTTTTTGGAGTTGTTGAGGTATGTGTCAAATCTTAAGGATGAGAAGATGAAGTTTCAAAGATTCATTACTGGATTTACATTATCATTTAAAGATCAGATTGAGTATGGTGATCCTAAAACAACAGAGGAAGTAATTGGGATGTTGAAACATTGTTATGAGCAGTCTAAGCATTAGTTAGAACCTAGAGACGGTCAGTAAGGTAATGATAAGACTAAGGGAAAATGGGATAATAAGTAAGGAAGACCATAGGATGTAGATAATAAGGAGAATGTAACACCATATAAAAAATTCATTGTAGTTGATAGAGGACATGGATTTTAGTTTGAGGAGCAGAAAAAGGGTGACGGAAGGAAGCATTTGTAGTGTTGGACTTGTGGCAAGGATCATCGCCAGAGATATTTTCCACAACATCAGGGTGGCAGAAAACATATTTATAGTTCTCAAGAGGCACATATAGTTGGGGATTTTGGACAAAGTATTCCTCAAATTTATGCATCATTGGATAATAGGTAGGTTGACCATTAGGCATCTATTATTGAGATGGAAGGTAAGCTTTCTGATCAAGTGGAAGGTAAGCTTTGTGATCAAGTTGTTTCTATTTTTATTAACCCTGGATCTAACTATAGTTATATCAATCTTGTCCTAGAAGATAAGTTTGCTTGAATAAATAAGTGCATGCATAGTCTTGGTTGGTGCAGTTGGCTACATGTACCAAGAAAAGAGTTCATCATTAGGTAAAATATTGTGCATTTGAGATGGACAGTATGTCTACATCAACGAATCTAAATTTGCTTCCATTAGGATCATACAATATGTTGTTGGATATGGATTGGTTGTACATTAATAAGACTAAGGTTTATTTCTATGATAAGGATATTGAGTGCTTGGATGATGATGGAGAGAAGAGAATCTTACAAGGTAAGAATAAGCCTATGTCAATGAGAATGGTTACAACTATGCAAGAAAAGGACAGTATTAAGGGACATGTCTTGTTTTAAGTTCAAATTTATAGATAAAAAGGGAAGGATGTTGAGGATGTTGAAGTGTTAAAGAGGTGTATGGTTCTGTAGCATTTTCAGGATGTATTTCCAGCAGATATTTTAGAATTACCACCTTATAGGTAAGTGGAATTTCTATTGAGTTGATGCCGGAAGCAACACCAACATAAAAGGCACCATACATGATGAGAACTCCAAATTTAGTGGAATTGAAGTTGAGACTTAAGGGAATTATTGATAAAGGATACATTAGTCGAAGTGTGTCACCTTGGGATGCACCAATGTTGTTTGTGAAGAAGAAATATGGCACTCTCAGGTTGTGCATTGATTATAGGTGGTTGAACAAGGTGACAATCAAGAACAGGTACCCTCTGCCGCTGATTTATGACTTGTTTGATTAATTGAAGGGATAAGAATTCTCGAAGATTGAATTGAGATCAAAATATCATCAAGTACACATTAAAGAAGAGTACATCTACAAAACCACACTCTGGACTAGGTATGGGAATTGTGAGTTTGTTCTAGTTCCTTTTGGTTTGACTAATTCTCTAGCTACTTTCATGTGTTTGATGAATAATGTGTTTCATCCTTATCCGGAAAAGTTTGTAATAGTGTTTATTGATGAAATATTGATATACTCTAAGAATGAGGAAGAGCATGGAGAAAATCTAATAACAATGTTAATATTGTTGAGAGAACGTCAGTTGTATATAAAGCTTAGTAATTGCAGTCTCTTTCAGACAGAAGTTCAATACTTGGGGCATGTTGTTTCCAAGGAAGGTATATCAGTGGAACCCAAAAATATTAGAGCTATCATGGAGTGGGAATATCTTAGGAATGTGGATGAGGTCAGACAATTTATGGGATTAGTAGATTATTATAGACCTATCATTAGGAACTTCTCATGGATTTACTATCCTATTACATCTTTGCAGCAAAAAGGGAAGAAGTTTGAATAGACATAGGAGTGTGCAAATAGTTTTGAGCAGTTGAAGTAGTCGCTTACAAATGATCTGGTATTGAAGATTGCAGACCTTGACAAATATTTTTTTGTATGTACAGATGATTGCAAGCGAGGATTTGGTGGGGTCCCGATGCAAGAAGGATAGGCAGTATTTGTAGAAATTATACAACATGCATGTATATCTTGGATTCACCCAATCTAACAATGTACTAAAGTTAAATACCGAATTGCTTCTATAAACGTTTTGCGGAATTAAAAACACAATCACTAATCACATGAACATGAAGAAGAATCAAATCACACACAACATAGATAATTTCCTGGGGAAAGCTTACAGCTAAAAACCCCACTATCTTCTATTGTATATTCATCATGGATCATGAAGCAATTACATACAAAAATATTTTCACGAGAGATCTCCAATACTCAGCTAATTGTCTCACATTGTCATAAGAAAAACTGACCAACACATAGCCAATTCATAGCCTCAAGACAACCTGCCTTTATTGCGTAATCCCTGATGGAATAGATATCTAAAAGATAGGAATTCTTGCCTTCCTTGACTGTGCAAGTATCATGGGCACTCCAGTTGGTGTTTGGTTGCATGTGTGCAACCTAATAATCTTAAAACCAATAGTCAACTTCCCTTTCACCTAGAACTAAACTGGGTCTCCACTGGATCTGACATGCATGCAACTAATATTAGTAAATACTCAGTTGCATGTGAGATCACTGATTGTGAATTAATTAATATTTAATTCACTTGATCTCTCACTAGTGTATCTTCAGTTATACCTAGCACAACTGAGTTTAAATCACTTAAATGAGTTACAGTGATTACAACCTGAATTAATAATGCACCACTGCACTTCGAACTATGTAACAAGTAGAATTACTCTGCATGCCTCACTAACCACCTCTAACTCGAAATCCACTAGCTAATTGAGTTTATCACTCTCAGATAACTATTTCAAGTTTACACTGAGAATATATTATAGTTTATTGTCCATCTTAATTAAGGGACAACCAAAATAGACATGCACCCAAAAATAGTACTGTGGGCCCCACCCTAGCCTGGGTGCTTAATGAAACTAGGTGTGGGTGCTGAAATTTTCTTATTGAATCTCAACACTCCCTCTCAATAAGAAAGGGATTATCCTTCACCCCGTCCTATCTCTATGGTATTCGAATTTTCTCCTGGTGAGCACCTTCATCATAATATCTACATCCTGGTCTTTTGTGGGAATGTAATAAAGAAAGATTATCTTTCTATGCACAAAATCTATGAGATGATGGTACCAGATATATATATGCTTGGACCTATCATGAAAACAAGATTAGTCGAGAGTTTAATGCAACTCTGATTATCAATATGAATCATTGTCGGATCCATCTAAGAACCAAACAAACCAACCAAGATCTTTTTCATCTAGATAGCCTCACATGCAGCTTCATTTGCTGCCATGTATTCCACTGCTGCTGAACTGAGTGCCATAGATCATTTCTTCCTGATGTACTAAGAAACAGTTGTCAACCCAATGCTAAAAATCCCTCATGATGTGCTCTTTCTATCTGATGGATTGCTAACCCAATCTGCATCCGTGAAGCCATGAAACTTCACTCCCTCTGTCTGTCTATACCATAGAACATACACTGATGTGCCCCTCAGGTATCTCAGGACATGCTTCCCCACCTTCCAAAAGATTTTGGTAGGCTTAACCATAGCTTGACTCAGCTATGGTTAACTGGGTAGCAAATGTCTAGTCTCGTGTTCACCAAATACATTAGTGAACCCACTAAATGTCTGTAGACAGTAGCATCCACTACCTCTCCAGAAGTAGCATCCTCTTTCCTCCAATTTCCTGGAAGAGGAGTATCCATGGGTTTGCAGCTCTCCATGTTAAACTTACCCAGTATCTCCTTTTCATACTTTCCTTGAGACACAAAAATTTCACCATCCCGCTGCCATATTTCCAATACAAGGAAATAATGAAGGAGTCCCATGTCCTTCATTTCGAACTCCCTTGCACAATCCTCTTTGCATGAGTGTATCAACGTCTCATCACCAGTCAAAATTAGATCATAAACATAAAAAACTATGATAAATAGCTTACCCTCAACCAAAATCTGGTGTAGGCTTGCATCTACTTCACTTTTGGTGAAGCCTAGTCCGATGAAATAACTCTCTATCTGAGTGTACCAAGAATGGGGTTCTTGCTTTAGCCCATACAATGCTATTTTGAGTTGGCACACATGTGAATCACTATTGAAGATATCAAAAACTTCAGGCTGCTCTATGTAGACCTCTTCCTCAATGATCCCATTGAGAAACACAATTTTCACATCCATCTGATGAATGGGCTAGCCCATCTACGCTAAGAGTGCAAGGATGGATCTTATGGAAGAGTACCTTGCAACAGGTGTAAAAGTCTCATCATAATATATCCCCTCGATCTGTGAGAATCCCCAGGCCACAAATTTGGCCTTGTATTTCTCCACACTCCCATCAACAACTTGCTTTACCTTGTAGATCCATCTCGATCCAACCATTGATTTGTCGACTGGTCTTGGGACTATCTCCTATGCACTGCTATTGACAATGGAGTCATACTCCTCCACCATTACATCAACCCAAGTTGGCTGCTACACTGATTATTTAAAGGAAGGTGGTTCAGTCACAATACATTTTCTCATAAGAGCCTTGTATCCGTTAAATCGGTCAGGAGACTGTCTCTGTCTACGTTGTGAAGTAGGGGCTCCTACATTCTCCACAACATCAAGTCTCAATCTATCAACTTCCATTGTGCACCTTCTACCATTTCTAATGGATGGCTTTGCATGATTTTTTTCCTCCACTCCATGAACCTCCTCATGTGGTTGATCTACATCTTGAGACTCATCCTTGGGAACCAAAAATTCCTCCTCTCCATGCAAGTCCATCTCCCTCTCAAGGGGCAACCACATGGCTTTCAAGTCATCTAATTTTATATCCCATCGCACAATAGTCATTCTGCTGTTTGGAAAATACACACGATAATTATCGGGTGTTTCAGTGTACCCCACAAAAATCCTAACCTTAGTTGTCAGTACCAGCTTCTTCCTGGCGTACTTGGTCACATGCACATAAATAGATGAACCAAAAATCTTAAAGTGTGAAACATCAAGTTTCTTACTAGTGAAATCCTCTTCAGGTGTACTCATGCCAAGTACTCTATGAGGACAATGGTTCTGCACATGTACCACTATGTTTCATGATTCCGCCCACATATGTATCAGTAGGCCTTGATCACGCAACATCGCTAGTGCTGCACCCACAATAGTTCTGTTCTTCCTCCTCGTGACCCCATTTTTCTGTGGGTTATGAGGCACTATGATTTCTCTTCGAATTACTTCTTTGCTGCAGAAGTTATTGAATTCGTTAGAGATGTATTCTCCACCATTATTGCTCCTAAGAGCCTTCACTTGCTTCCCTGACTCTTTCTCCACCAATGCCTTAAACTCACAGAACTTAGAGAATGTTTGATATTTTTTCTGCATGAAGAAGATCCAACACTTACAAGAAAAGTAATCAACAAAGATTCATAGTGTTGAATTCTTAGTTAAATTAAGAGAGGGGGGGGGGGGGGGGAGGGGTGAATCAGTTTAACACATACATGAGCTTTTAAAATTTTTCATCAGCTTATTTACAACTTACTTTTATAACCAACCTTAGTAAATGAATAGTCTTAATATGTTGTAGCAAGTATTAAATTAATGTGACATCAAACTTATTATGAGAGCAGCAAACATTGAGCACATTTGGTAAATCATCTCAGCACACAGACAAAAAATATAGAGACAACAGATATAAGTGGAAACCCATAAAGGGAGAAAACCACATCTTATTATTGCTGTGATGCAAAGGAAAGCTCCAACTCCCTCTCACCACTGTTTTTCTGCAGGCACCAACCTACAGGAGGCTCCAACCTCAATTCTGCAAGCTACAACTTGCAAGGAAGATCCAACTCCCGTTAATTTTTTGTAGGCACAAACCTATAGGAGGCTCCATAATCACACTCTTTCCTTGTTGTGCATGAGTTTGGGGCTTAAGATGTGAGAAAAACAACTTCAGATTAGGGTTTGGTCACTTGGGGTGGTTTTTTGGTGCTCGAGTGTCCTATACTCTTTAAGGGATGTATGTGAATTTTAAGTTGTTGAAGCCACTTCCATAACTAAATATTGGAAGTTGGATCATGTCATAGTAACTCCTTGCCTCATATTTACCTTGGCAAGTGAGTGAAATTGGGTAAATGCGGGATAGGGTGGGTTATAGGGAGGTATCAGAGTGAGGTTCCAGCACTGAACCTCGGGGTAGTTGTGATTTTTATATATGCATGTTCGAATGTCTATGTGTTTTTCATGCATGCATGTTGGTTATTTCTTGTGATGGTCATTGTCGCACTTGCATCATCATGTTGAGGCTGATGATGTTCATATTTTGATATGATTGATATGTTGACGTTCTCTCTCTCTCTCTCTCTCTCTCTCTCTCTCTCTATATATATATATATATATATAATTCTAATCTAGAATGATTTTTCCAGAAAAGATAGCCTCCCCTAAAACACACTAATGTATAATTGATTATGTCTATGTTTGGTTTATCTCACATGGTATGTTTGCAGAAAGTAGAAGATCATAGATGAAAAGAAAGATGGTGGATTGCAGTTCACGTGAATCTCCTGATAAACCAGATGAGAAACACAAAGATGAGTACTCTCCTGACATAGAACATACCTTGAGAAATTTAAAGGAAAATATCATAATTTGTAAGGCAAATAATGACACAATCATTTAGTGGCAAGAAATACTTTCCAGAGCACAAGAAAAACAAGCAAAGGTTAATGTAGTGATTTATTAGATTTGCAAAGATAGATACAACCAAGAACTAGTTATGGACATGACGAAAGGACAAATGGGGCATAGTGTAGCAGGTCTCATGAAGGGAACAGGTTGAAAAAAGATGAAAAAGTCATAGGTGTAGATGGTTGGATACACTTGACAAGAGAGGTAGTGGTTATGGGTTCTATTCTAGTTCTGGTTCAAAGAGACAACATGGTCATCACCATTATCATCCTTATAGGAGGAACGAGAAGCAATACTTTCCAGATGATTTCAAGAAATTCAAGCCTCCTAAATTCGATGGAGAGTTGAAGAAATTAGAATATGAAAAAGCATGGTTTCTTGGGATGAAGAATTTCTTTGAGCTGCAGATTATATAAAGAATATCAAATCTAGGATATCCATTTTTAGTCTCAAAGGGAAATAAAACATTTGGTGGGAAGATGTGAAGTGTGTCAGAGACATTAAGAAACAGGAGTTTAGTTGGAATGCATTTAAGATAATTTTAAGGAATAAGTAATTGTCAGAGAGATACTGTGATGGTAAGGCTAAGGATTTATATGAGTTGAAGATGGGTTCTATGAATGATAACAAGTATATGACTAAGTTTTTGGAGTTTTTGAGGTATGTGTCAAATCTTAAGGATGAGAAGATGAAGGCTCAAAGATTCGTTACTGGATTTACATTATCGTTTAAAGATCAGATTGAGTATGGCGAACCTAAAACAATGGAGGAAGTAATTGGGATGTTGAAACATTGTTATGAGCAGTCTAAGCATTAGCCAGAACCTAGAGACGGTCGGTAAGGTAATGATAAGACTAAGGGAAAATGGGATAATAAGTAAGGAAGACCATAGGATGTAGATAATAAGGAGAATGTAACACCATATAAAAATTCATTGTAGTTGATAGAGGACATGGATTTTAGTTTGAGGAGCAGAAAAAGGGTGACGGAAGGAAGCATTCGTAGTTTTGGACTTGTGGCAAGGATCATCGCCAGAGATATTTTCCACAACATCAGGGTGGCAGAAAACATATTTATAGTTCTCAAGAGGCACACATAGTTGGGGATTTTGGACAAAGTATTCCTCAAATTTATGCATCATTGGATAATAGGTAGGTTGACCATTAGGCATCTATTATTGAGATGGAAGGTAAGCTTTCTGATCAAGTGGAAGGTAAGCTTTGTGATCAAGTTGTTTCTATTTTTATTAACCATGGATCTAACTATAGTTATATCAATCTTGGCCTAGAAGATAAGTTTGCTTGAATAAATAAGTGCATGCATAGTCTTGGTTGGTGCAGTTGGCTACATGTACCAAGAAAAGAGTTCATCATTAGGTAAAATATTGTGCATTTGAGATGAACGGTATGTCTACATCAACGAATCTAAATTTGCTTCCATTAGGATCATACAATATGTTGTTGGATATGGATTGGTTGTACATTAATAAGACTAAGGTTTATTTCTATGATAAGGATATTGAGTGCTTGGATGATGATGGAGAGAAGAGAATCTTACAAGGTAAGAATAAGCCTATGTCAATGAGAATGGTTACAACTATGTAGGAAAAGGACAGTAGTAAGGGACGTGTCTTGTTTTAAGTTCATATTTATAGATAAAAAGAGAAGGATGTTGAGGATGTTGAAGTGTTAAAGAGGTATATGGTTCTGTAGCATTTTCAGGATGTATTTCCAGCAGATATTTTAGAATTACCACCTTATAGGTAAGTGGAATTTCTATTGAGTTGATGCCAGAAGCAACACCAACATAAAAGGCACCATACATGATGAGAACTCCAAATTTAGTGGAATTGATGTTGAGACTTAAGGGAATTATTGATAAAGGATACATTAGTCAAAGTGTGTCACCTTGGGATGCACCAATGTTGTTTGTGAAGAAGAAATATGGCACTCTTAGGTTGTGCATTGATTATAGGTGGTTGAACAAGGTGACAATCAAGAACAGGTACCCTCTGCCGTTGATTTATGACTTGTTTGATTAATTGAAGGGATAAGAATCGTTCTCGAAGATTGAATTGAGATCAAAATATCATCAAGTACATATTAAAGAAGAGTACATCTACAAAACCACACTCTGGACTAGGTATGGGAATTGTGAGTTTGTTCTAGTTCCTTTTGGTTTGACTAATTCTCTAGCTACTTTCATGTGTTTGATGAATAATGTGTTTCATCCTTATCTGGACAAGTTTGTAATAGTGTTTATTGATGAGATATTGATATACTCTAAGAATGAGGAAGAGAATGGAGAAAATCTAATAACAATGTTAAGATTGTTGAGAGAACGTCAGTTGTATATCATGCTTAGTAAGTGCAGTCTCTTTCAGACAGAAGTTCAATACTTGGGGCATGTTGATTCCAAGGAAGGTATATCAGTGGAACCCAAAAATATTAGAGCTATATTTGAGTGGGAATATCTTAGGAATGTGGATGAGGTCAGACGATTTATGGGATTAGTAGATTATTATAGACCTATCATTAGGAACTTCTCATGGATTTAATATCATATTACATCTTTGCAGCAAAAAGGGAAGAAGTTTGAATTGACATAGGAGTGTGCAAATAGTTTTGAGCAGTTGAAGTAGTCGCTTACAAATGCTCTGGTATTGAAGATTGCAGACCTTGACAAATATTTTTTTGTATGTACAGATGATTGCAAGCAAGGATTTGGTGGGTTCCCGATGCAAGAAGGATAGGTAGTATTTGTAGAAATTATACAAAATGCATGTATATCTTGGATTCACCCAATCTAACAATGTACTAAAGTTAAATACTGAATTTCTTCTATAAACGTTTTGCGGAATTAAAACACAATCACCAATCACATGAACATGAAGAAGAATCAAATCACACACAACATAGATAATTTCCCGGGGAAAGCTTACAGCTAAAAACCCCACTATCTTCTATTGTATATTCATCATGGATCATGAAGCAATTACATACAAAAATATTTTCACGAGAGATCTCCAGTACTCAGCTAATTGTCTCACATTGTCATAGGCAAAACTGACCAACACATAGCCAATTCACAGCCTCAATACAACCTGCCTTTATTACATAATTCCTGATGGAATAGATCTCTAAAAGATAGGAATTCTTGCCTTCCTTGACTGTGCAAGTATCATGAGCACTCCAGTTGGTGTTTGGTTGAATGTGTGCAACCTAATAATCCTAAAACTGATAGTCAACTTCCCTTTCACCTAGAACTCAACTGGGTCTCCACTGGATCTGACATGCATGCAACTAATATTAGTAAATACTCAGTTTCATGTGAGATCACTGATTGTGAATTAATTAATATTTAATTCACTTGATCTCTCACTAGTGTATCTTCAGTTACAACTAGCACAACTGATTTTAAATCACTTAACTTAGTTACACTGATTACAACCTGCATTAATAATGCACCACTGCACTTCAAACTATGTAACAAGTAGAATTACTCTGCATGCCTTACTAACCACCTCTAACTCGAAATCCACTAGCTAACTGAGTTTATCACTCTTAGATAACTATTTCAAGTTTACATTGAGAATATATTATAGTTTATTGTCCATCTTAATTAAGGAATAACCAAAATAGACATGCACCCAAAAATAGTACTGTGGGCCCCACCCTAGCCTGGGTGCTTAATGAAACTAGGTGTGGGTGCTGAAATTTTCTTATTGAATCCCAACACTCCCTCTCAATAAGAAAGGGATTATCCTTCACCCCGTCCTATCTCTATGGTATTCGAATTTTCTCCTGGTGAGCACCTTCATCATAATATCTGCATCCTGGTCTTCCGTGGGAATGTACTGAAGAAATATTATCTTTCTTTGCACAAAATATATGAGATGATGGTACCATATATATATATATATATATATATATATATATGCTTGGACCTATCATGAAAAAAAGATTAATTGAGATTTTAATGCAACTCTGATTATTAATATGAATCATTGTCAGATCCATCTAAGAACCAAACAAACCAACCAAGATCTTTTTCATCTAGATAGCCTCACATGCAGCTTCACTTGCTGCCATGTATTCCACTTCTGCTGAACTGAGCGCCACATATCATTTCTTCCTGCTGTACTAAGAAAAAGTTGTCGACCCAATGCTAAAAATCCCTCATGATGTGCTCTTTCTATCTGATGGACTACTAACCCAATCTGCATCCGTGAAGCCATGAAACTTCACTCCCTCTGTCTGTCTGTACCATAGACCATACACTGATGTGCCCCTCAGGTATCTCAGGACATGCTTTCCCACCTTCCAAAAGAGCTTGGTAGGCTTAACCATAGCTTGAATCAGCTATGGTTAACTGGGTAGCAAATGTCTAGTCTCGTGTTCACCAAATACATTAGTGAACCCACTAAATGTCTGTAGACAATAGCATCCACTACCTCTCCAGAAGTAGCATCCTCTTTCCTCCAATTTCCTGGAAGAGGAGTATCCATGGGTTTGCAGCTCTCCATGTTAAACTTACCCAGTATCTCCTTTTCATACTTTCCTTGAGACACAAAAATTTCACCATCCCACTGTCATATTTCCAATACAAGGAAATAATGAAGGAGTCCCATGTCCTTCATTTCGAACTCCCTTGCACGATTCTCTTTGCATGAGTGAATCAGCATCTCATCACCAGTCAAAATTAGACCATAAACATAAAGAACGATGATAAATAGCTTACCCTCAACCAAAATCTGGTGTAGGTTTGCATCTACTTCACTTTTGGTGAAGCCTAGTCCGATGAAATAACTGTCTATCCGAGTGTACCAAGAACGAGGTTCTTGCTTTAGCCCATACAATGCTATTTTGAGTCGGCACACATGTGACTCACTATTGAAGATATCGAAAACTTCAAGCTGCTCTATGTATACCTCTTCCTCAATGATCCCATTGAGAAACACAATTTTCACATCCATTTGATGAATGGGCTAGCCCATCTACGCTAAGAGTGGAAGGATTGATCTTATGGAAGAGTACCTTGCAACAAGTGCAAAAGTCTCATCATAATATATCCCCTCGATCTGTGAGAATCCCCAGGCCACAAATTTGGCCTTGTATTTCTCCACACTCCCATCAACAACTTGCTTTACCTTGTAGATCCATCTCGATCCAACCACTGATTTGTCGATTGGTCTTGGGACTATCTCCTATGCACTGTTATTGACAATGGAGTCATACTCCTCCACCATTGCATCAACCCAAGTTGGTTGCTACACTGATTCTTGAAATGAAGGTGGTTTAGTCACAATACATTTTCTCATAAGAGCCTTGTATCCATTAAATCGGTCAGGAGACTGTCTCTGTCTACGTTGTGAAGTAGGGGCTCCTACGTTCTCCACAACATCAAGTCTCAATCTATCAGCTTCCATGGTGCACCTTCTACCATTTCTGATGGATGGCTTTGCATGAGTTTTTTCCTCCACTCCATGAACCTCCTCATGTGGTTGATCTACATCTTGAGACTCATCCTTTGGAACCAAAAATTCCTCCTCTTCATGCAAGTCCATCTCCCTCTCAAGGGACAACCACATGGCTTTCAAGTCATCTAATTTTATATCCCGTCGCACAATAGTCATTCTGCTGTTTGGAAAATACACACGATAATTATGGGGTGTTTCAGTGTACTCCACAAAAATCCTAACCTTAGTTGTCGGTACCAGCTTCTTCCTGGCGTCCTTGGTCACATGCACATAAATAGATGAACCAAAAATCTTAAAGTGTGAAACATCAGGTTTCTTACTAGTGAAATCCTCTTCAGGTGTACTCATGCCAAGTACTCTATGAGGACAATGGTTCTGCACATGTACCACTATGTTTCATGATTCCGCCCACAGATGTATCGGTAGGCCTTGATCATGCAACATCGCTAGTGCTGCACCCACAATAGTTCTGTTCTTCCTCTCCATGACCCCATTCTGCTGTGGGTTATGAGGCGCTATGAGTTCTCTTCGAATTAGTTCTTTGCTGCAGAAGTTATTGAATTCGTTAGAGATGTATTCTCCACCATTATTGCTCCTAAGAGCCTTCACTTGCTTCCCTGACTCTTTCTCCACCAATGCCTTAAACTCACAGAACTTAGAGAATGTTTGATATTTTTCTACATGAAGAAGATCCAAAACTTACAAGAAAAGTAATCAACAAAGATTCATAGTGTTGAATTCTTAGTTAAACTAAGAGAGGGGGGGGGGGGGGGGAATCAGTTTAACACATACATGAGCTTTTAAAATTTTTCATCAGCTTATTTACAACTTACTTTTATAACCAACCTTAGTATATAAACAGTCTTAATATGTTGTTGTAGCAAGTATTAAATTAATGTGACATCAAACTTATTATGAGAGTAGCAAACATTGAGCAGATTTGGTAAATCATCTTAGCACACAGACAACAAAGATAGAGACAGTAGATATAAGTGGAAACCCATAAAGGGAGAAAACCACATCTTATTATTGTTGTGATGCAAAGGCAAGCTCCAACTCCCTCTCACCACTATTTTTCTGCAGGCACCAACCTACAGGAGGCTCCAACCTCAATTCTGCAAGCTACAACTTGCAAGGAAGCTCCAACTCCAGTCAATTTTTTGCAGGCACCGACCTACAGGAGGCTCCAACCTCAGTCAGCTGCAACTGAAAACTATCAAGCTTCAACTTGATAGGGAAGCTCCAACTTCCTCAATTTATCAAAAGAAATGTTTGCTGATTTACCTCAGATATCAGCTCTGTTCTGTAGCATCTCTTTCTGCTCCTATCTTCCTTATCTTCTCTTCCTCAATCTTCTATACTTTTCATTCTCTATCCTTACTCTCTCTAACCTCTCTATGCATATCAAGTTGATATTATATATAGAGTTCATCACATGACTGTTTGTATTCCACAAGGAATCTGGAGAGAACAGCCATGACTCTTTGGATTTTTCCTTCTCATTCCTTTGTCCAACTCATAAAAAATATAACAATATGTACAAATTTCAATGTTACAGTGGGATTTTTATTTTCCTTCGGATACTTGCCTTTGCATCACAAACAATATAAAACAATTAAAACATTTACATTTTCAGTTACAGTATATAAAATTCACTCAGCCCTTGGCTTGCTGGTTTTATCCTTTCTGTTGCTGTCATGCAACTGTCCTGTTTACCTCTGTTTACTGCAACTCTAAGCACTTTTGCGTGTATACCTATCAAACCCACATTTTCGTTCATGTGCATATTCACCTGTTCACTGCAGTTGTGTACCTGCTGTATATATATATATATATATATATATATATATATATATATATAAAACTGATTTACAAATTCATGGCCCAAATAACTTCACAATATGGCAATCTTTACATGTATAATATTTTCTTATTTCATGGTTCAAACCATAGTCAATTTCATTTCTCCAACTCTTAATCGAAGGCTAACTTCACTTTCTGAATTTTCAAATCCTGCATGAACTTGAGCTCTCACACATGATTATCTGAATACATAGATATATTCGGTCATAGCACTATCAACTCACATTGAAATTTCTCTGTGCATTTAAAATGCATCCCAAAAAAATTCCCTCCAATACAAATCCACAATCTGGCAACCTAAAATGTTTAATTCTTGAGTTGGCAATTTAAATACTGTGCGGAACCTACTTCTTCAAAGGGTTATAAAAACCCCAATGTATATAATGTGCCCCTTTATCAAACCATCATTTATGAGTGCAATTTATTATCTTTGACTGTGATAAAACTTACCAACGTATCAACATACACTATGGTTGGCCAGACGTTCATATTGCCATCGTAACTTTAACACTTTGTACCTTGGTCAAAACCCGACATATCACACCATACCTTATTTCATGATCTCCAGTCAATATTCAATAGCCATTAGTCCCAATAGTCTGCAGACGTCACCATCACTCTGAATGTATTATATAACTTTACATAAAGTCGAATTGTGACTCTCTCCAATCGACGGCTGCAAACTTTACCGCATACCATTCGATGATCCGACGATCATCGCACAACCAAAGTGCACGTCGTTTAATTTTCTGAGTCACGCAATGGAGCGGGTCCCAACGCTTAACTCCCTTCTCATCCTATGATTGTAGGATTATCGCACACTCATCCATTGATCCTATGGAAATCACACGAGTTAGATGCATGGGCTTTAACTCGCGATGAGAGCGGGTTCTCCAAACCGCTTAAGACCACATGTCAGCCTGTGCCGTTGATTGCGTTTGAATTGGAAATACAGCTTACCATAAAAAAGCAGTGCGATGAAAAACGTTGGGTGTTCCAAACCCACTGTCACTGTTCACAATGCTCGTGGTTCCGTTCAGTTGCGCTCGAGGTTCCATTCCTTCCTTTTGCTTAACTTCTCCGCACCATTAACACTCCATTCCATCAATTCTGTTCTCGATTTCATATTCACACTGCACCTAAGTTACTCGCTAAGCCAGTCACACAAATCACACAGAGTTTGAATTCTTCTTTCAATCCTGATATGAGGTTACTACTGGTCGGTTAACTCCTTCAATTATAGAGAATCAGATGTCAGATCAAACCCTCACTTCTTTCTTCTAACCGATTAATCAATAGATTCAATATCGACATTATTTAATATTGATTCCTCTCAGAGCTTAGTCTAGAGCGTAGTATGTACTTGTCGACCCAAGTATATTATTATAGAATTAAAGCAAACAAGGCACATATCGCAGAACCACCATTTCAATCTTTGACACCGGGTTCACAACTTAACCATAGAACTCAAATATTCCTCATCAAAGTCTTTATCACAGGGTTTTTCCCAACAAAATTCCATCCAGTTTCAGAGCATATTTTTTCATAAAAGTGTATTTACTTATAGAATCTCTGTCTCTGGCCTAAACTTTCCACAATAAAGTGTTTAATACCTCCCAGCATTCCACTTTACATGTTCAAGCGCTTTTAGACTTCTATCAAAATCTCTGTATTAAACTCCTTTAGGCTCTTTCAACTTCACTGCTCTGTCTCTAATTCCTCCACTGCTGCTTCAATTTCTCTGTTTCATATACTGCCTCCGCTACCTCTCTGTCTATCCAGTTCATTGTTTGTCTCCTTTGCCTTTCTTTTGCTATTCTATCCCTCTATTATTCTCTACTGTCTTCTCCTTTGTTTCTATTTCTTGTCCTTTGCCTATCTCTGCCTCTGCTGCATCCTTTTCCATCAATGACAACATTTCCAACACACAGTACTTATGTTTTGCTGTCGAGGCAACAAAGAAAGGACCACACACGTCTGTGTGAACTCTCTCAAGGATCCCTGAAGCTCAGGTTTCCTTCTCATGAAAGGTGGTCTTTACATATTTTCCCATAGTACATCGCTTGCATGTATCTAACTGCGCAAGTGTACCCCTGGGAAGACCAGTAAAAATCTATTGCATGACTTTCAAGGCTCCATGGTGAAGATGGCCCAATCTCTTGTGCCATAATTTTCCCTCATCTCGACTCACCACTTTATCTACCTTGCCCATCATTGCTGCACAGCCATGTACCTCCATCTTGTAGAGATTCTTAACTCGAATCCCTATCCTCTTGGCTTTTCCCATTGTTTTATATCATAGGAAAGCTTTTCCATCCCTAAAAAAACATCATAGCCTCTATCTTACAACAATGCGACTGAGACTAAATTTTTCTTCATAATTAGTACATGAATTACATATTTTAATTGAAAGGGTTTACCTGATTGCCTCTGAAAGTTTATGGTACCAATCCCGGTAGCACTATATCACCCGTCATCACCCATTTCAATATGCATCTAGAGATCCTTCTCTTCCAAGTCACTGAAAAGTTCCTTATCTCTCGTCATGTGAAAGGAAGCGCCACTATCCAAATGCCACACAGATCCCAATGCACTGGACACCATGCATGCGATCAATGAGAAGTCAAGCTCAAATTGCAAGGCAAGGGCCTCACCAACTGCAGATCCTACAGCCTTCTTGTTTTTTTTTTTTGGACAGTTAGTAGCGAAATTCCCATGTTCGTGACAGTGATTACACTTCACCTTGGACATGTCCTGCTTCTTTCCATTCTTGGAATCATATTTAGAATGGAATTTCTTCCCCTTCCCCTTCCCCATATTGGCAGCCAAAGCACAATCCTCTTCATCCTCATTCTTAGATGAAGATCCATCTCTGGTGTTCTGTCTGAACTCCTCTTGCACCAAATCTGACCACAGTCATTCTCAATCTGGCAAATTTTCCCTTCCATTGACAGAGTCTTGATAACTGTTCCAACTCTTGGGAAGTCCTAGGAGATCCAAGCTCACCAAATCATCATCAGTAACTGTTATTTCAAGGCTCCCTAGTTCATCCTGACATTGAATAAACTTTGTTAGATATTTTGGGATTGGTGTCGCCCTTTTCCATCTTGATCTTCCTGAGTTTATCTTTGAGCACCAATTTCCTATGGTCGCTGTTGCTTTGGAATAGATACGTCAAAGCCTTCCACATTGAATATGGTGTGGATTTCCCATGGAGGCTTGAGACAATGTGGTCTTGTACTCCCTCCAACATGATCCTCCTTGCCTTTGCCACTTTCTTTTTCCATGCATCAAGATTTGCAGCATCTGTCACAATGGGTTTAGGAACATCATTGTCAATGCATTCCTTCAAGCCAATGTCTTTGAGTACTGCCTCCATCCTGTCCTTCCAAGAAATACAGTTCGAAATTCCATCGAGTTCATATTCCAACCTCAAGCCATTGAAAGACATTTTGATCTTGAATCAGATGTAGCACCAAGAAAGTATTTCTGCAAATTCAAATTCTATCCAGTCACAAACTCGACTCCTGCTTCACTTCTGCAATTTCCTGTGCACTGATACCATGTATAAATTATACAACATGCATGTATATCTTGGATTCACTCGATATAAAAATGTACTAAAGTTAAATAGTGAATCGCTTCTACAAATATTTTGTGTAATTAAAAACACAATTGCTAATCACAAGAACATGAAGAATAATCAAATCACACACAAAACAAATAATTTCCCAGGAAAGCTTACAGCTAAAAACCCCACTATCTTCTATTGTATATTTAGCATGGATAATGAAACAATTACATACAAAACTATTCTCACAAGATCCCTCCAGTACTCAACTAATTGTATCACACTGTCATAAGAAAAATTGACCAACACATAGCCATTTCTCAGCCTCCAGACAACCTGTCTTGCTTGTGCAAACCCTGATGGAATAGATCCCTAAACGATAGGAATTCTTGCCTTCCTTGACTACGCAAGTATCATGGGCACTCCAATTGGTGTTTGGCTGCATGTGTGTAACCCAATAATCCTACAACTAATAGTCAACTTCCCTTTCAGAACTCAACTGTGTCTCCATTGGATCTGACATGCATGCAGCTAATAATAGTAAATCCTCAGTTTCATTTGAGATCACTGACTGTGAATTAGTTAATATTTAATTCACTTGATATCTCACTAGTGTATCTTCAGTTAAAAATAACACAACTGAGTTTAACTCACTTAATTGAGTTAAACTGATTACAACTTGCATTAACTAATGCACCATTGCACTTCGAACTCTATTACAACTAGAATTACTTTGCATGCCTCACCAACTACCTCTAACTAGAAATCCACTAGCTAACTAAGTTTATCACTCTCAGTTAACTATTTCAAGTTTACATAGAGAATATATTACAATTTATTTTCCATCTTAATTAGGGGATAACTAAAATAGACATGCACCCAAAAATAGTACTATGGGCCCCACCCTAGTCTGGGTGCTTAATGCAACTAGACGTTGGTGCTGAAATTTTCTTGTTGAATCTCAACAACGAAAAGGGAAGAAGTTTGAATAGACATAGGAGTGTGAAACTAGTTTTGAGCAGTTGAAGCAGTTTCTTACAAATACTCTGGTATTAAAGATTGCAGACCTAGAAAAATATTTTTTTGTATGTACATATGCTTACAAGCGAGGATTTGGTGGAGTCCTGATGCAATAAGGACAGGTGGTATTATATGAGTCAAATAAGTTGAATTAGCACAAGAAGAACTATGTGACACATGATCTTGAGTTGGTAACTATCATTCATGCATTGCAGATATGGGGACACTATCTTCTTGGTAGAAGATACATCTTAAAGAGCGATCACAATGGGCCGAGGTTCTTATTTGATAAACCTAATTTAAATGTCAAAAATATAGATGATTGGCTACTCCTAATGATTTTGATTTCAAAATAAGGTACATTAAAGGTAAGGAGAACATGGTTGAAAATTCTCTTAGTAGAAGAGTACAAGTGAATCATATTGTAATAGTGAGTTATTATGGGACAAAATTGCAGGAGTAGATCTTGCAGGAAAGACTATAGGATGAAAAGTAAAAACAGATTAAGCACATGTTACAAAAAAATGGTACAAGCGATCAAGATGTGGATATGATCTCACGATAGATGGATTGGTTAGGTTTAGGGACAATATCTACGTGTCAAAAAATAGTGAGCTCAAGAATCTTATATTGAGGGAATTTCGTGTTAAGTTGTATTCAAGTCACCCAAGATATCATAAGAATTTGACAACTGTGAATAAGTTTTAATACTAACCTAACTTGAAAAAGGAAGTGGCTGAGTTTGTGGCTAGATTTTTGGATTATCAATAGGTAAAGCAAAGTGTAAGCATCCAAGTGGTTTATTGCAAACGATTTTGATTCCAGAGTGGAAATGGGAGGTCATTTCCATGGAATTAATTATAGGTTTTCCAATGACATCAAAGTGGAATGGTTTTATTATGGTTTTGGTTGACAGGTTAAGTGAGATAGCTAATTTCATTGCAGTTAATTCTATGAATTCATCTAGTGATAAGCTCATATTTTCATCAGGGAGATAGTGAGATTGCATGGTGTTCCTAAGAAGACTGTATCTTGTAGAGATGCCATGTTTACCTCTAGGTTTTTGAAATATTTTTTTGCATATTTACGGACAAAGTTGGATTTCAACACAACTTATCATTAGCAAATAGATGGGCAAATAGATATGGTCAACAAGGCTCCTAAGGATATGATGAAGATGTATTCCATTCATCTACAGTGGAAGTGGGATGTGTATCTTCCATTGGTAGAGTTTTCTTATAAGAATGAGTATCGAGATTCCTTGAAAATGATTCCGTTTAAGGAAATTTATGGGCGATATTGTATTAATCCTATCAGCAAGAGTGATCCAGTGAATAGGGTATTTATTGGACTAGATATGGAAACGGAAATGCAAGTTATTAAAAAGAATTTAAAACTAGCAAAAGACAGGCAAGAGATTTGTAGAGATCAACACAAAGTGTTTAAGGAGTTTCAGGTTGGGGAACATGTGTACTTGCACATCAAGCCCAAGAGGAGCTCCTTGAGGATTGGGTCATGTGCCAAGATGACACCTCAATATTGCTTGCCTTTCGAGATCCTCAAGAGGATTAGATCAATGTCCTACCAACTTGCACTGCCTCTGGCAGTGAAATTCCATGATGTTTTCCATGTTTCATTGCTTAAGAAGTATGTCCATGATGCTGATAATGTGATTGAATGGTTTGTGTTGCAGGTGGAACCAAAGGGAGAATTCCAGCCAGAACCGTAATGAATATTGTAGCGGAAACAACTCATGCTCTGAAATAAAGCAATAAAGTAGGTTAACGTGCAATGGAAGAACTTTGGTGCTGATGAAGCTACATTGGAGATGGGTTATCAGATGTGGGATTTATATCCTTCATTATTTATGGGTTCAAGAAAATGAGTTTTGGTGTGTACGTATATATATATATATATATATATATATATATATATATATATATATATATCTGTGTGTGCGTGTGTGTGTGTATGTATTTTGTTGTATATATTTCAATGTGTTGTGTTATAAAGATCCAGTAAGTAGTATGATTATCATGTTTTTCATGTTGGTCACCGTTTGCAGTAGTTGTCATTGTAAATATTGCATTGAGCTATGTTATAAAGCTCCATGGGTAGTATGCTTTGGTTTTAGTGGTTTGTTGGTTTATAGGTGTCATTAAACACTGAGGATGATGTCTCCCCAAGGGGGAAGGGTTTGTAACAAGCCCTAGTTGATTTTCCATGTAAATAAAATAAAAAAACCAAGGTCATGGGACACGTATTCCAAGCGGAATATTGGGAAAAACATAATGATTGGTATTACTTGTGATTAGTTTATGGCTATGGAAATTGGAAAAGGAATTGGAAAAGGTAAAGTGGAATTACTTGGATTTTATCTATGAAAGAAAGGAAAATAGGAGAAAAGGAAGGTGTAGAGTCACATATTTCCATGAGAGGGAAATTGAAGGAAAATGAATAAAAATGAAGAAAATAGATGCCTCAATGATAAAAATGATTCTAAGGATTAGTTCACAAATTTTGATGGTTATCCTTTTGATAGTTTTTGGGTGGAGCTCCCTTCTATTCTCTCATTCTCTCATAATCTTGCACACTTAGAGTATTCTTGGAGCACTTTGGCATACATTGGATTTGGAGAAAGAAGGCAAAGGAAATCATGAAAGTGCAAGTGAACAATTGGATCAACAACTCCAACTAGGTTTCTTTATAGGTAACCATTTGGATGTGTGATTTCGTTGCGGATTTCTGGATGCATGTGATTTTATGGTTATGTGTTGTGATTGGCATGGATATTTTCCTAGGTTGAAAGTGGTTTTAGCATTTCCTTTCTATTTCTTGGATAGCCATGTTGTTGTGGGTTTTTCCACTTGATTTTTTTTATGATTGGTGCTCATAAATTCTTATGGATATGGGTTGGAACAAATGCTCTTGAATCCCTGAAAAAACTTGGGTTGAGTTACTATTCCTAGAACTTAGGTTGGGAAAAACACTCTAGATCCCTTGGAGAGTTGAGTTAATAATCCTAGAGCCGGGTTGGAGAAACAATATAGAGCCCTAGAAATATGTGGGTTGAGCTACTAGTTCCTGGAGCCCTGGAAAGCTTGGGTAGAGACTAATTTGGTTGGTGTTAGTGATGTCCATCCATATAGGTGGAATTTTTGGTTGAGGGTTGAGATGGTTTGGCCTCTAGAAGCCAGGGAAAATTTTAGGGGAAAATTTTAGCCCAAAGGCGAATTTTAAGGGATTTAAATTTTATTAGGGTGAATTTTTTATATAAAACCCATTTTTTACAGTTTAATAAAGTTAGCCCAAAAGATATTTTAAAAATAATTAATTATTTAACATTAGCCTACCAAAAAAAGGGCGCACAAAACTAGAAACATGAAATTCGCCCCCGATTTTCCAGGTTTCCATGGCATTCGCCCCCGATTTTCCAGATTTCTATGGCATTTGCCCCATTTTTTTAGTTTTCAGTGGTTCAGAGAGGTGGCTGGGCTTTGTGCACACATATTTTCTAAGTTCTTGCTGGCTGAGCAAGGCCGACTCTCTCTGGTCCGTTAGGGCCTCCCATAAAGGGAACCCCATGAGAAGGTTACTCTAATGGAGAGTTGAATGAAGGTCAACCCATGATCCGATGTGTCAGGTGAAAGCCCTGTGCTCAGCTCGGTGGAGCGAAACGTTTCCCGTCTGGTTGACATGGAGGGTGATACAAACTGGTGCTTCACGCAGGGTGAATTTCATGCTGAAGCCTTCGAGAGTTGGGCCACAGTGCTGAGTCGAAGAATACAGTGGCGGTGCTGAGCAGATACCTCACATCCAATTAGGAGGGAAGGTCTAGCAATCATTTGCACGAGTGCTGAAGCCTTCGAGAGTTGGGCCACAGTGCTGAGTCGAAGAATATAGTGGCGGTACTGAGCAGATACGGTGCAAATTTAGAAAATTTGAAGCTAAGGCAAGATCTGATGGGATCCTAAATGTTATCTTTTTAAGTTCATTTTGGGTATTTGCATGATGAGAATTTTATTATGTGTCATTGCATTTCTATTTTCTATTTTGGTATAATCGGGACGCCGCAAATAATATGAATGGAGATAGGGTCTGTATATTAGGATGGATTCTGTCAGCATTATTTTGTTTTTTTGAAGTGCTCGGTGATTTCTGATGGGGGATGGCTAGTAATATAAATTCTCCATTATGGGCAACATCATCACAATCTTGCACATCTGATTCCATCCCACTGAGGCTATAACATACCATAAGGATTAGGTGGTCTGATTTATTCATTGTATCCCGCCCAAGCAAGAAGTTTGGTTTCAATGAAGATATAGCATTTATGATCATCTGCAAGAAAAAAAATAATTATACAATTAAATTAATAGCACATTCAAATAACCCCAGGAGATTAAATCACAGATGCAATAGGCAAAGCAGACAAGGATAAAGTGAAAGCAGAACCAAAAAAGAAGGCAAAAAAAGCAACTAAAAAGACCTGACAGATATAGCAGATTACCTTCTTGTTGATTGATTTTCATTTTCTTAATTAAAAACTGGATGAAATCGTAAGAATTTCAAGGACAAAGCAGGAATGGTCATCTCATTATTACGTTAAATCACTGTTTTACTGTCACCAAATCCCCAACGGGTGAGGTGGGACTGCCCCTTGAATTAGCATTTTGGAACACAGAGTGCATCCTTGGGATGTCTAAGGGAGGTTGTTTAGCACTCAAGTGTGGGACAAGCATCCCCAATTAAATACTGGGCACATCAAATGTGGCTCCATCTTGTGTTTGGATGCCCTGTAGCAAGGAATGCTGACCCCTACTACATAGATTGTAATGCTAATATGAATTGTTATTCTATCGATGAGTCAAGAGATAAAGATAGACACTAAGTCAACTCCATTGAGATATATTGGATGCTTTTAATATTAAAATGGTTAAATACACAATAATTACAAGTAGACATCCTCATCTCACGTATGCAAGGAGCATCAACATGTCATCCTTAGCTCCAATCTCATGAGAGTTTACATATTTTCTATAGATTATCATCCTAGTTGAGAACTGAACTTCAAAGTCTGCCTAAAAGGCATTGATCTCTCCCATATGGAAAGGAGGTGATTTATCAGCCCTCTCCATTGCAAGTGGGATCTCTTTACCATCTTTGAGCTTGAATTAAATATGAATGTACTATCCCTTGTTTATGCTTTGTCATGCATTAGTATGTAATGTTTCATTTATGATCATCAGTCTTATCTTTTGCAGATGTTGGATGGTTTCTTGCTATTAGATATAGTTTTGGATTTCTCTGTTTATCTAAATATGTTAAGAAATATCAGGTTCATAGCATTGATTAGCCAAAAGTTAGTAGAAACTAGAAAAATGGTGAACTAGCTTCTCCAAGCTACACAAAATAAAGAACGACCTACAACACATGTATTCTATGAAGTCAAATGATTCTGTTATACTATCTGTATGAACTCAAATGATTCTGTTATACTATATCTCTTAGTGAATTCTCTTACCAAACCCAAGAGTATTTGAATTCCAAGATTCTACTTGAAGTGGCCCTTCACTTGCTCTTGAATACAAATGTAGCAACAATTTTACCACATTTGGTATTTGATATGTTGCTCTTATCATTTTCTGATTTGTAGTAGCATCATATATGACATCTTTACAATGATATCACCTGATGCATGCCTGCTAAAGTAGACTGGCTAAAGAGATCATATTCTTTTTCTTTCTTCAGCTATTCTCACTGACTTTGGTTCTAGATTCTGTCATCTGTGGATGGAGCACGTTAAGTTTATTGAGTTCCAATGTCTAGAACTTTAACTTTTAAGATATAATGATTGTTGGAATCAGTACAAAAATGGAGAAATATGTTCAAGTATTGTATGGAATCTCAAGTTATATTATTAAATAATTTGGATAACTCATCCCTCTGTTTTTTATTTCGTACTTCTGGAGTTCCATGAATATTCAACATTTCCCTAAAATTGCATTTTCCATCAAAGGAAGAGTACTAGGTGTTTTGATTTTTGTGGGATTATAATTTCAGTCCAACGCAATAAAAATCTAAAATGATAAATAGCCGAGTTGATCTTCTTTTGTGCCCCACTGATATTTCATTATCTAATATTGGGGGCCCATTTCTAGGTTTGAGATGTAGTCCACTGACCTGTCCTATGGCCTGCCTATCCCCAGTATACGACATTCATAATTACATCCATGCATTAGTAGTTACTGTTAGCAATGAGATTTCTTTCAAGGCTAAAGGATTGCTTGGGTGATAGACATTTCACCTGGATGGAAAACTTGTTTATTTGTGGAACATTTGCTTATTTTAGTGGCTGCTTCTGTGCTATCCTTCCACTACACATATAAAAACAATTTTTTGTTTCTTTTTGAAATGCACTTACAAACACTTGTTCTTTAGGCATCCTTTTTTAGTTAGAAGAAGCAATCTAGCGGCGGTGATGATAATTAATAATACTGTCTCTTTTCTGTTTAAATCAAATGGACTTTCAGATCTCGAGAGTTGTCCCCATTTTTCACAGTTATCCCAACTCATAATTCTACAGGACAAAGAACATTGCCACCTATTTTAAGTATTGTATGTTAACTCTCGACTGTTTCTTCCTGTTAATTTGAAATTGCTTACTTCTAAGTGTTATTATTTACATCTTTTCTTTGTATTCATATTTGGAAGTTAACTCTTTTCCTGATATTAAAACACATGAAAGTTTTAATCCGACAAAGATAAGAAAAAATAAATGCTTCTGTAGAACCTCATATTGTATTGCCATTGGAACATCTAGCATTAAAATTTTTGGGTGCTTTCTTTACAATCCTAGTTATATAGAAACTTGTCAGCGAGTACAAAATTGATAGTCAGATTGATATGAACTCTTATTCAGAGGTTAGATCTTGCAATTATGTAGTTGTCAAATTCTTTTATTTTCGGAGAGTAGAAATATAAGGCTTAACTTGCACGTCCTTGTTGTGTGCATTGCATTATGATAATTTACCCTATGCCTCCTTGCATCCCATGTCTTTTATCACTTTCATAATTCATAGATGTTACATACATCAGAGACCTGAGTCTTTAGTCTCTTCTATTTTTTTTTACTGTTAATGCTCTTTAACACCTAATTTCATTTACATAGTTCTTATCTTGGTGTGTTATTTGAGATTCCTAATATAGAAATTATAAATTCTCTTCTATGGAGGATATTTCTCTTTTGTGATGCTTGAAAACTCTGAATGCATTAAGTTTTTATGACTTTGTTTAACGTTCCTTCATTTACAGAGCCATGTTTGAGGCCTGCGAACAGTGAGGAGGGATATATTTCATACAGTCCATTTGTTTCCATCAATTATTATTCTATTTTATTACTTCTACAAAATAACCATAGTTAATCTTTTGTTTTTACAAAAAACCATAGCTAAGCATGCATTTTGTTTGACCATATCCTTCTTTTGAGCTTCATAGGCTCTCTTGTGAATGGGAAGTGACTGGTTTAAATTTGACAATTTAAACTCCGTGCTGGCTGTTCATTCTTCTTCCTCTTGTTGATTTCTAACTTCCTACCGTGGTTGTCTTGTTGCCACTAGCTACTTATTCTTGGAACATTTGATCTTCATATGCCATTTTGAAAATCTGTTGTATGTCACTAGCCTTTGTTCCTTCAGAATTGTCTTTATCTTTTTATCATAATTGTTGTGAGATCTGGTATAGCATATTATCTGTGATGGGAAGTAGCAAATGCATTTTGGGCTACACGAGCATAGAATGTTGTCACATGTGTACAAGGAGAGCATATATTGAACTAAATGAATAGTCTTTTTCAAAACTGATCGTTCAAATGCACTTTGGGTTTTTATGCAAGAAATGAATGAGAGTGATTTCAATAACTTGAATTTCAGAGAATGGCATATTGGAGTGGTAAGTGGAATGATTTGAGTTTTTCTATTGACAAAGTTATACTAATCTAGGATTTTGCTTATTCAGTCTTGATGAATCTATGAATATCATGAAAAGTTCTTATATTCTGTCAATAGTTTGTTTGGTTGTCCTATGATCAATATTTCTTTTTGATAGCTCATTCAATTTATGGTACCTATAATTTTCACTTTTCCCCATACACAGCTGAAATGCAAAAACCTTTGAAGGTTTTCCATTTTGGCCACATTAGAGAACAGGGAAATGAAAAAACATAAGGAAAATAAAAAGCTAAAATGTTTTTTTTTTTAATTTTTTCTCCCATATTTTTTTTCAACTCAGATGAATAAATCTATGGTGTTTTTTCATGGTGTTTACTTGAAGTCAACAATTTCCTATAGTACTCTCGAATAGAAAGGGAGATTCCATTATCAAGTACATCTAGAATCTATCCTTGACCTATTTTAGTCTGTTTTCCACTCAGCTTGATTTTCTCTGCAAGTCTATTTCACTAGTTATGAGAAATGCACAAGAAAGTCGAGAAATGGAAAAGAAAAACATTGGATGTGCAAAATATGGCATGAGCATGCATATAATTTCTTTTAAAAGTCTAAATGCCTTTTAAATCCTTAATACATCTTGTCCTTATATCTTTAGGTTTTCCTCCTTTCTCCAATATATCTTTTCTATTGTTAATGTTAATGATGGATCTATATAGCCATTATAAACATTTGGTGATTAGTATTTTCTGTGATTATTCCTGCCTTCTGTCTCACATGGTTGTGTGTGTGCATGTGCTGTGATTTTTATGGCCAAGGCCTCAAATTTATATAACTTGTTTGGTAGCATTCATACCAAGTGGAATTCTCTAAAGCAAAACCTTCCCTTGGCATTTATTATATGTGTAGGTTGTTATCTTTATTCCTCTATCTTATATCTAATCTTTGGTCTTTGAGTCAACTTGCTACATTTGGTAAACACCAGATTACAATTTCTTATCGACTAAGGAATGCCCAGTCTCAATTTATTTGTGTTTTAATCCTGTCCTTATGAAAAAAGTGGTTTACCTTTTTAGGATTAGTTTTGTCTTTTCATCAATATTGTTGTTGGTTAACTGTTTCAATCGTGTTGTTTGTTCACTTTTTCAATTGAAATGGCTAAGATAAAGCTACCTGCATTAACATCTTATTGCTAACAAATTTTGTTTTATCAAATCTTTTACTTCTTAGATCAGTTGAAATAGTATAGTACCATGAAGTATTGCTTTTAGTCTACTGTGGATTGCTTCGCATGATTTGCTGTTCTCATTCAGTTTTTTTCTGCAATGGTGTGGCAAGTGCCCCCTCTTGAGGATAAACACAGTCTTAAAAGTTCCATTCTTGTATAGAATGATGAACTATATTTGGCATCTCTTGGGCCTGAGTAAACACCCAGTCCTGCACATGGTTTCCCATGTTTTCTTTTAGACTGTGAAGGGTTTTGTGTACCAAATGATCTATTTTTTTGTTTATTGAATTACCTAACGAAATGTTTTGCTTGCTTTTTCTGAGAATGATACTTTCCCATCTTCCATGCTGCCAACCAAACTTGCATTCTCAATTTGCCTAGTGTCAATTGCATGCACATTGAAATTTGGGTTCTATTTTATTGCTTGGCTAATACAGATAAAGTGATTTTTGCAGCGTACTTCACAGTCTGGATGTGAGGATGTTAACAGGCCAATGGTGGTGGTAGTTCAACATCTTGGCGCATCAAGGGAGGAATTTACTAAAGGTTCAAATTTTTCTAAAGCAGGATCTGAATATGCCTTAAAGTCCTCCCTGTCCAGTTTCAACATGTCAAGTGGCAAAAGCTCTGCATTACCCAGAAGTCGTTCATTGTCTTTGGTGCCTGATTCTGGTTTATGTGAAAACTCACAGATCCCTTGAAAGTAAGTTCTTGATCATGTTCCAAGAAGCTGCAAGAGGAATTAGATACTACAAGAATGAAGAAGGTAGTTTTTTTCCCTGAGGCAATGAATGTGAGAATGGTATTCGGCTAGTACATCGGAAGTATTTGTGGATATGAAGGGCTTCATGAAACTTTTCATTATTTCCCTCTGAAAAAAGGAATATGAAAGAATGTGCAAGGAACCCGATGAAGGAAATTTGGAGCACTAAGCATTTATGTCCAGCCAAGCAGTATATAGTTTTAACCAAACCTTACAAAGTTATTCTCCTATCAGTAAATGGGAAAGATAAAATAGCATCATATGTAGGTGCCTCACTGCCTTGATCAGTTTCCTTTTAGTTTAAACATAGATGAAATGAGAGAGTTCTATGTAACGAGGTTGTATATTTTTCACAGGGAAAAGCAAACTTTCCTCCTTAAATGTACAGAAATCAGGTGGAAGAAAAATAAATGATGGGAAAAAAAAATTGTCTTCAAACTATGGACTAAGATGGTTTTTCTTGTACCCTCTTTATTTCATTGAACTTTCATAGATTTCATGTCGAAGCTAAACACAAATATACATGACTTGTAATTTTGAGCAAGCGAAGCTCAGTGTTAAAACATAACTCCATGCTTATTCAGTTTCTACATTCTCACTGTGGCTTGGATGGTCTGTTATGGCCCCTTTGGACCATGGTTTGGGAGGTATGTTATAAAAAAATGTTTTCCTAAATAAATCAAGATGATTTCCAGAAGATAATCTCCTATGGGAACATATCAATCATCACTATTTAAATAGTGATTAGCAAAGTCAACAGAGAGATCTTACATTGACATCCAAATTGATTGCAGTATATTATTTTTTTCTTTCCTGTATGGTGATCAGGTCACATTAGAGCTCAGTTATAATTTTAGCACTTTACAATTTTATTTTTAACGACTAGGTGGAGCCTAGGCTGGGTTACCATCAATACTGAATGGAAGAATGATCTGCTCACCTGTGAGATGCTGTCATAGGATTGTACGAGTTTTAGTCAAGCCTAGATGCCCATGGAAAGTTTTTATTCCTTAGAAGGGCTTCCCATCCTCAATCCCTCTCTATGAGGTTTGAAAAAATAACCTGATGAAGACTAAACCCCACACAAAGCAATGGATCTACACTCATGGGTTTTATCATTTTAGAATTTGTTTGTTTGTACCATTTTTGATGTCTAACTATAGTTTTTCTGCACTTGTGGAGTGGAATGGAAGTCTTAGTGGTGAAAGCTAACAGATGGCTTCCCTAAATAAGCCGAAAGAACGAACAGTTTGGGTAGGGCTAATAAAGGGTTTAAACAACTTGCATGCATCCTCCAAGGCTGAAGCCCCGAATCCGATAGTAGGTTACAAATTTCCGTTGGGATAAATATGGGATAGTGCAAATCATAGTTTTGAAGATTAGTCTAAATTGACTCGTACCTAATCAACTCAGTCAAGTTGATTGTTGGTTGAATGGCTAATTGTTGGTTCAATGGACAGAAGGTCTTGCAGGCACAAATACCAAAGGGAAAGATGGAGCCCATCATGGGGTACTCTTTGTAATTCTCCACCACTGCTACCTTCCATTCTTCCTCAAACTCCTCTCCAACCTCAATATCAGTTCTAATGGTAGCATGAGAAACAACACTACGCTTAGCAGAACTAGAAGAACACGTTTTCCAAACTACACAAAAACTAATTCCCTCATGAGTCACCATGTGCCATGCTTGGTCTCGGTGGTTCTCTTCCTTCTACTCCTGGTTCAATTACCATATCTTCATTGGAACCAACACCCCGAACTCCACTAGACAACGATTCACCATTTTGTAGTAGTGATTCACCATTTGTACTGGTGATTCTCCATGATTTTACAGGATAATATAATCTCGTGAGAGATTCACCAAAAAATTATATATACATATTATATTATTATTAAAATCGCCTTCCATTCTTCCTATGTATCATGGGGATCTAGAAGCCATGGTTTGGTTTTTTATTGGTTTTTCCCATGATATCCAACATTCATTCTTGGAATATGGCACGAGGGTGATTGGTTGAAACAAAGATTCAGTTTAGGCCAATCTATGGTCGGGTGGTACGTGGAAGTCCTTGATTTGGTTGGTATTTTCCTATGTTAATATGAGACATTTCCTTATTGTGATCTATGATCATTTGTAATGATTATGTTGGTGATATTATGGCTGTGTGTATGGTTTCTATGTTGGTCATTTCCTAGTTACATGTTGGTTATATGATGTGTATTATCTATGCTCTTGTCATATTTTGTTTAGCTATTGACTGGTTGATGAATATATAAACTAATAAGTGTTGTTACAACTACGTGGAGAGAGAATAGGGCCTTATTGGTGATTCTTAGAAGAATATCAAACTATTATGATTATATATGCATTTATGACATGCATCTTACATGTTTTCCATGTGTTTGATGAAATTTCTAGCGTGTTTTAGGCAGTATAGGTCAAGTTATTGATTTTATTTTGAATGTTTAGCTTTGTTTTCATGTCTATTATGATTATGGAAAGTATTAGATAGTTTTGGGTAGTGGTCTGGAGGGTCGCCTGGAATTGTGGCTCATATCTCAAGACCACACCCTTAGAACTGGAGATTTTGGACTATAACCACATGGAAGTAGTGTCATGCATCCAATTGGAACCCTATAATCACACCCTTTCCTTGTTTTTCATGCAATTGGGGATTAAGATGTGAGAAAAATAGCTCCAGCTCAGGGTTTAGTCACTAGGGGTAGTTGTTTGGCCCCCGAGTGTCCTGCAAGCCTTGAGCGATGTTTGTGAATTGTTAATTGTCGGCCCCACTTTCATAACTGAAGCTTGGAGGTCAAGTCATGTCATAGTAACCCCTCTTCTGATATTTACCCTATTACAGTGGTGAAATTGGGTAAATGTGGGAGGGGTTTTGTAATAAGGAATTATTGAGAGGGGGGTGAATCAGTGATTGTGAGATTATTTTTTTTTTTTTTTTGAATATATTTTTACATCCTCCCGCTATTGTCTTATAGTTATGAGAACATTCATTCAAAAATAAAATTACCATTAAACTTGAGCATTCATATGTTCAACAATTTTTATCATGAACAACACATACACACATTGACACCGATATTTTCACGTGGAAACCCAAAGGGTGAAAACCACCAATTTGTTGTTTTTTAATATGTAAATTAAGCACCCACTTAATTACACTAGTTTGTTTTTGAGCACCCACTCATAGTACGAATCGAGCCCCTTAGGATAGAAAGCACTAACTTTCCAATAGGCACCAACCTCTTTAAATGTAGGCCACCACATGCTGTTTCCATATCCAACTACCACATGTCCACGACTCCTGCCATGTCATGCTGATGTCAGTTTCCACTTTAGCTCTTGAGGACCAATCGACTGCTACTGCGTGTCTATTAGGGGGAGAGAGAAAGAGTCCTGACATTCCTTGGTTTTTATCAGGATTTATTTGTATTCTTTCTCTTATGGAAACCCCATATCTTCTACGCAATTGCACGTCACCAAAATTATGCGGTTCAGAGGTTCCGATATGTTTGGACCGCCGATAGACCGATACACTAATGCCCCGATATCTTGACATGATGATGCTTTGATGCTTCCTACTCCTCGATATTATGATACTCAGGAATTTCGACACTCTGATATTATGACATGGTGAAGCTCCAATGCTTCCTTCTCTCTAATCCTCCGATAATCTGATATTTTTTCTCCTTAGAGGTCTACAATCCCCTTCCTTTGGAAAAAAAAGATCTATCGATTCTAATGGCCATTTCTAGGTTTCCATGTACCATTAGAGATATAATTCTCAACACTTTCTGATGTAGAAAATCTAATGAACTATTTGAGCTTTTTTCAATTTGAAAGATGGCTCAAAACCTGAAGGATGCTGCCAAGGACCTGGACCCACAGTCACCATAATAATATTTTTATGGCTTTTCAATAAGCATGCTACTTTGGTGATTCTCTACTATAAACTTGCAACTCACATGGGATTCCTCCTCGACACTTAAAGCCATATTTTATGGGTTTTCAATAAGCATACTACTATGGTGATTCTCTACCAAAATCCTGTAACCATCATTGATCACCATTTTCCTCCGGTTGACATCAAATTCCAATACACTCATCTTTTATGGATTTTTAATAAGGCTGCTACTATGGTGATTCTCTACCAGAAGCCTGCAACTATCATTGATCATCATTGTCCTCTAGTTGTCATAAATTCTAATACACTCACTAGCCAAATATCCAACAATCTCCCCCTTTGGCATTGATGGTAACACCATTAGATCCCCCTAAGGATAAGCATGGTCTTCTTCATTACTCCCCCTGTAATGATGCCCGGTGATTTTCTCCCCCTTTGGCATCAATGTAAAATAATAATTCTTGAATACTCCCCCTGAACCATTGCAACCTACTCATATATCAATCCTAAATGTTGATTAGCTTCCATCATAAAAACCATAGTGGCGTTATTTGAAAGGAGGAGTCATGACTCTTATCTGTTCCTTGATATGTTGAAAAGGTTCTCTTGCCAGTGGCCTAGTAAATATATTTGCAAGTTGATTTTTAGTGGCAACGTATTCAAGTCTAACAACCTTGGCTACAATTTGTTCCCTTAAAAAATGAAACTTTTTAGGAGTATGATTAGTCTTTGAATGCATGACTAGATTTTAGAGAAACTAATGGCACTTGTATTATCATACATGATTGGAGTAGGATTAGTCAACTATACCTTAACATATTTCAAATTATACTTCATCCATATAATTTGTGTGCAATAGGTGGAAACAACAATATATTATGCTTCAGTGGTTGATAAAGAGTGGAGGCTTGTTTCTTGATGACCCATGGCACCACGCATTTCCCCAAGAAGAAAGTTTCACCTGAATTTATTTTTCTGTCATCAAAACTACCAGCCCAATTAGCATCAATGTAGGCCTTCAAATTAACTTATTTTCTCTTAGCATACCACAACCCATACTATGTTGTTCCTTGAAGATATTTGAAGATCCTTTTGATAGCAACAACATGAATTTCACGAGGGAAATCATGAAATATGTCCACAAGTCCTACATCCTGCATGATTTCAGGCCTTGACGCTGTAAGATACAACAAGCCTGCTATCATGGATTTTTATTCAGTTTGATTTAATAGAGGTGTCTCATCTTATTTGCACAATTTGCAACCAATAACCATGGGTGTGCTTACTGGTTTGCAATCTTCCAACCCAAAATTCTTCATAGTTTCTCAGAGATATTTGGATTTGGAGATAAAATATCCTTTGTGAGAGTGAGAAAATTTCCGTCCCAGGAAGATGGAAAACTCTCCAATAATGGACATTTAAAACTTTGTTTGCATACTTTATACAAATTGATGCCCCAGACGTTCCATATCACTTCCAAATATTATGTCATCCACATATACTACTACAATCAGTAGATGTTCACCTTCAGTTTTCATGTATAAATTGCTATCAACAATACCCTTTCTAAAACCTTGCCGCTGAAGGTATTTATCCAGCCTCTCGTACCAACCTCTGGGAGCCTGTTTGGGTCCATATAGGGACTTTTTAAATTTGCACACAAACCCTTTATATGTGGTGAGCATAAATCCTTCTGGTTACTCAATGTAAAATTCTTCCTCCATATCTCCATTGAGAAATACAGACTTCACATCCCTTTGATACACTTTGATTTTTTGTGACTGAAAAGGAAAGAAAAATTTTGATTGCTTCTAGTCTAGTCATTGGTGCAAAGGCTTCCTCAAAATATATCCCCTCTATTAGGGCATACCTTTTGTATACCAAACGAGCCTTGTTCTTGATTACTTGACCCTATTCATTCAACTTGTTTTTGAAAACCAATTTGGTCCCAGTGACATTTTTCTCTATAGGTCTTGGAACCAACTCCCAAGTGACATTATTTTTGATTTGGTCAAGTTCTTCATTCATAGATCACACCCAGAACTTGTCCTCATATGCTTGATTGCAATTCTTGGGTTAAATCCGTGATAAAATAGCCATATTTGCACAACTTGGACTACCAATAAGTTTCATCTTGGTCTGAACACCATGTCTTTGGTATCCCAATATCTGACTCTCAAGATGCTCTTTTTGTACATACCTGGAAGATGTCGTTGGATTTGAATTTGTGCTTGACTCCTCATGTTCACAATATGATCATGTTTCCTCTTGGTCTGGAAACCCCATCTCTAGATTTACTTCATCCTCAGAGTTTATCTTTGCTTTAGAGGATTTTGGTTGTGCACCTATCTCATCTACTATTACATCGATGTAATCCTCAATCTTCTTTGTTTGTTTTTTGTAACACTTGAAACCTTTGATTCGAACATAGTACCTAAGTAATATTCCCTCATCAATGTGAGAGTCAAAATTTCCACATTTTTTATCATTCCTATTGATAAAACACTTGCAACATTGTTACCGATGAAATAGGTAACTGCACTGGTACCTACTTTTTGAGGTGGCAAGAAAAACACCCGATTTTGAAAAGTGGTGATGCATAATAAAAATAAATAAATTGGAGCATGTTTTTGGCACTTTAAGTTTTTTTTTTTGTTTTTTTTTTTAATTTTTTTTTTAAATTTTAAATTTTAATTTTTTTTATGTGATGTTTTTTATGTCGATTTTGAATAGTGGTGGTGTATCATCACCAACATTTTTTTATAGGATTGATTTTGACACTATATATTTTCTAATATCTTCTTCTTCCATGAGATGTTTATTTTTAAGTGCATTTATGTATTTGTGTTTAAAAAAAAAAAAAATATTGATTTAAAAAAAAAAAATTGTAATGATATCTTCACTTTTTCACATAGATAAAAAAATGAAAAAAGGGTCAATATTCTAAAGTTTATATTTTCTACATGTTTATGTACTGTTAATTAATTTTGCAATGCACATCAAATAATTGTCGCTAAAAAATCAATATTTTGAACCATATGACAAAAAAATACAAATTTTCAATATAAATAGAATGCAAAAAATACACTTTTAGAGACTTTTTGTTCAAAAAAACATGTTAAATAAAATAATTTTTTGGGAGAATCTTAACAGAAAAAACTTAAGAAAATAACATTTTTATTGAATTTTATGTCAAAACATAATAGTAATCACATGTTTTTTGCAGAAAATAAGGGTTCTTCTCATAAAATATCAAAGTCTAAACATTACAATTAAAACTGATTAATAGATCTAAAAAATGAGCTTTGTTTGCAAGCTCTTAAACATCATCAACAATATCAACTAATACATGTTCAACATCATCTAGAAGATCATTGATGGCTTCTTCCACAACATTTTCTTCTTCATTTTGGTCATTGTCATCTTCTAATGGATCTTTCATGTCTGCAAATATTCCAAAGTGTCCCTTTCCAATAATTCCATATAATGGTGGTTGAGGTTCCTTTGCTTTTTTTGCCACACGTGATTCATTAAAATCCCCTTTCCTCAAACCAACTTCTTGCTTCACATCTGGAAGGAATTTAAGAACATTAATTCTTTGTTGAATAAATTTGCATTGCACTGGGTTTTTCTCAATGGCAATGCGATTTCTTCCTTTTAGTAGGCAACATGCTAGTGTTGTACCTAATCATTAAGCACAAAAGAAATAAGTAAGAAAATTAGTATGAAGACATAAAAAGTAAAAAATAAAATATTTAAATAAAAATTTCTATAATAAAATTTACGTGAACCTGAGAATAAATCCAAAACCCATTCTCCTTCATTTGAACATAGATCTATAAGATAGTTAATCAATGCTTGTGGTTTTTGATAAATGTTAACTATATCTCCTTTTGCATCTTTATTCTCATATGTTAGTTTTCTTACAACTGCATCATGAACCAATACTCGACTATGAATCTTCGCATCTACTCGATTCATAAGAATACACTTATAGCTATCCTCTTTTGTCCAACATTCAACATGGATGAACTCACAATCATTTATAATAGGTTGATCTTTGGAAGAAACAATATTTGACTTATGCCCGTAACATAACATAGTAAAAGTTCAATTAAATTTTACATGAATAAAATTTTTTAGGAGTATTCAACCATACAATTTCAAAGTCTTACCATGTAAGTTGCATCCTTGAGTTTGATTTACCCTTGAAGCTTGTTAATAACATTGGAAACTGTGTGTCTGAATGACATGTGACAAATCACCAAAGTGGTGATGTTGTCACTTCTTGAAAACTCGTAACCACTTTACTAAAAGCTTGATAAGTATATGGTTCTCTATCATATTCAATGTCTAGGAAATTGAAACCATGAGGAATATCTGCAATAACTAGGGCATATTCCCTTTTAGGTATTAGTGATGCAATGTCTTCACAGTCACCTTGTATTATTTGATATTGGATACTGTCAAGTACATTCCAAATGTAATGATTAAGAGTAGGATCAAGTTCAACATTCATAAGACGCTTCTTTCTCATGTTTTCCAACTTAATTTTTTCAATAAAGCTTTTGAAAGTATCTGGTACTCCATTTCCATCCTTCTTCGACATCTTTAATGACATAAAAATATATATATGTATAAGTAATAAAATAAAAATAGTTTAAATATGAATAAAATGAATGTATAAATCAACATACCTTATTGAATGCAATATAAAAATCTTTAAGTGTTGTTGTAGAACTTGCTTTTGGGTAGTGGCGCACAACATCATCCCAACTGTCTTCATTCAACATTTTAACCGTGTGTTCTTGTATTTTCATAATAATTTTATGACTGAATAAATCAAGTTAAAACCATTAATATAGTGACATGTATAACAAATTCTACCAACATGATTATGTTTTATTTAAAATAAATTTATAATGAAAGGAAAATAAGAAATAATTCAAGAAACTTATTTTTGAAATTCCACACACATTTCTTCCATTGATAATTCCCCCGAATTCACACGGGTTAGTATTGATTTGACTAGTTTCTCATCCTTCACACCTTTCATTGTTCTCCAAGGTGTGATAGTCATATCCTCTGGAAGCTGCTTCATTTCAAGACCTATCTTACTGTTGGTACATATTATGGGTTTACTCTTTTTAACCTTCTGATTTTTTATGGAAATATTCTCCCACCGCTCAAAAATCTCATCAATCAAATCCCATATCTCCCCAGTTCTAAATGCCAACTAAAAAATGTTATCCATGCTTATCAATTTTCCATCTTTTGCTTTGATTTTTTCATCAATTTGATAACCTGTTTTCATTAAACATTCATTCCGAAATGTTAGACTAACTTGTGTCTTATCCCCACCACATTTTTCTATGAATTCATTATGAATAAATCTGACCCTTTGGATGAAAGTCATTTTTATTCTGTACTCATTGTCCGCATTATGATCCCATGCTAATAACTTTGATTCTATTTCTGTTAAGCTAGCGTAAATGATGCATTTCACTGTTTGAAAAAGATAGTTATTGGGATATTCCTCAATCAATTGTCTTTTAGCCTCTACTGAATGGTTCCCTCCAATTACATAATATTTATAATCAAAACATTTTGTCTTGTCAAATTCCTATTTTTTGGGAACCTAACATGGATTGACAAGAACCACATAATCCACCACATGCGCATATGGATTGAACATGAACAATGTTTTCAGATTATGTACATGTAGGTGATGGGCCTTTCTAATTTGATATTGAGATTGTCCTTCATCTGGCCTATAAAATTGGTTGACATTAAGCTCAAATGTTTGGCCACCAAGAATTAATTTATTCTTCCGCAACTCATATCGAATAACATTTTGTTTTGTTTTAATAATGCCATCCTCTAACTCAACACCTGGTGTTATGATTTCTCTGCTTCCGTTAGAGCTTTCAGTTTGTTCTTCACTGCTGCTCATGGCCTTTACAGGTTCACCAATATTTGATTTCCTAGTCTTATTGGTTAACATATCAGTTCTTTTATAAACAAGCTCTTCATCATCAGGTAAAAGAGAGACATCTTTGGCGATTTTTATTTTTGGTGTCTGATTTTTTTTCTCCTTTTGCACAACAGTTCTAATCTCCTCCTCACTAATTCTATCATAATTTTCAGTTTCATGTTCGACACCTTCAAAAGAAACATGTTTAAGTTTACTAGATTGACCCACCTTAGTGACTCTTGGTTGATATAACATTTGACTCCAAATAATAAAGACCTTCAAACATGTTTGAGAGACTCGGAACAAAATCCTATGAAACAAAATAAAACATGTCAATGATCAATAATTTATAAAAATTGAATCATCCTTACAATAATGCATAGCGGAAATAAAAATAAGCATACTTACAATGTTATTTTCAATGTTGCTTGAGATTTCTTCAGAAAATTTTGTAGATATTTCATCTATGTCACACTTGACCTTTGATAGACGATATCTAACCTTCTCACGTTTATTAGACTTCCTTGCAAGAACATAAATAGTGTTTGTATTCGGGACCATACATATGTCTCGTACTCTGACCATCACATAATATGGCTCATTTAAGTCAATCATACCACAAACCAGATAGATATGTATATCAGCCTTCGTTTCATTGTCTTCAAGATACCATGAGAAATTAGTTTTATCTATTTCCTCGGCATTCTTTCAATCATAAATAAGCTTTAATGAACCTGGTGCGCCATTTGCTTGACTTTTATTAGTGTGTGCAACAATGGCCTTATTGCGTCCAGCACTCTCCATAGTGCGTCCAGCTGCAACTTTAGATTTGGGAGTTGTATCCATAGTGTTGAGCTACAACTTTCGTTGGGAGTTGTTGCCCTAGGTGTGAAAACATTCACGAAAAATCTTTTGATGCCATTTTCTTGATAAAAAAATATATATATTAGTTAATGAGAAAACAATTAATCAATTTTTTTTTTTAACTTTTCCAATATAAATTTAAATCTATCGAAAAATAACGTCAATAAAATAAATTTAAAAGACAAAATTTATTTGTAAAACTACATAAATTGAAATTAAACGAGTAAAATTAACTATAGAAAAATATTCATTTAAAAACAAAATATTATAAATCATATTTAGATA